>JAOBAT010061263.1:0-25347 GCA_026413305.1 Hydrozoanthus tunicans | reverse complement strand
CAACAAAGAGTATTCCTAACTTGAGAACTCTGTGAGCTGTGTACGCTGTTTGGACCATATTCCTGTCACTTTTTATCAATCAAATTACAAAATTATGTGAGCTAGCTGTCGGGAAAGACTAATTTGAATATCTCTTTGTGAACGCTTTAAAATGATAATTGTTTAGGGGCCACCATTCCCATAGGAGTGATTCCAAAATGCAAATTATAAGGGGTAAGCGAATGGTCCCTTAAAAAATGAAAGACTCAGTAAATCATGGCTAGCTCTCAAAACTTCGTCACTGTTTTTCGTCATGTCTCGAGGTCTCGTTTTTTTCCACAGATTTTCCCACAAAAATATTTGCATTCTCGGCTTTTATGGAACGGCTCAAAATCTCTAACTTGTTGATTTGTTTGGTGTCTCGTTGTTTTAATTCTCGGATTTTTCGTATCGTAAAGTCTCAGTCTCAGATTATTCATTGCTTTCCAAAGTCTTATGCTTGAATTTAAAAAGGCCGACTCGGCCTCTCGGAAATTTCGGATTTACCACTCCAGTACCGATAACATATTAAAGAACATGTTACCTCGAATTTTCATTAACCTTATTTTGTCTTTTTTAGAATCTGTACGACCACATAGGTGTATCTTAAGATAATCTTTGTTTTTAGAAAGTTAGAATTACGTTTTTACATTCTCACTGGTCATTTCAAATAAACTGAAAAAGAGCCTTCGAAAACGTCAACGCGCTTTTTGAAACAAAATACGAAATCTCCGCTACTAAACTAGAAAATTGAACTAATAAATAGTCAAAAGCATCTCGTTTTCCGTCTACCTTATATGAACTTTTATGAGTATCACTTCTTTTTATACAAAATTACCTGTGTTTTTGTGTTTTTCCTATTGGAAACTAGATCATTAACTATTAAAAGGAAGCTAGGCATATAAATATTTTATTATATGTTTGAAAATCAAGCGATACACATACTCAAACTATAGGGGAAAGAAGAAAAAACGGAAAAGTATTTATAAGTAAAATGTTTTTGTGGTCTAGTGACTACTAGTGGCGTGAAATTTTCGACCTTGAATATTCAGCTTTCTGATCGTTTTCGATTATCAGCTTTTATTAAATTTTCAATCTCGAATATTGCGATTCGCGCGTTCTGATTGGTTCATTCAATCTCGGTTATCAGCTCATATTAGGGGTTCACCAAATATGGAAACTGACTGTAGCGTTTGCAAAGCCAAAAAATAGGTACTGAATAAAATTTAGCTGTTGTTTTTAAGTATGGAAGAGTTTAGAAACCTAATTAAATTTAATAAAACAATTATTCCATTCGCGCTTGTTGGATATGAGATGATTTATAGCCAACTCTGCGCTTTGCGCCTCGTCGTTTATTTACCATCTGATATCCAACAAGCGCGAATGGAATAATTGTTAAGTATACCGAATTGACCAAATATGGAAACTGGCTGTTTAGTGTTGCAAATCTGAAACATAGTTTTGAATATATTTTAGATGTGATTTTTAAATATCGATAGTTTGGGGAAATTTAAAAAATTTAATAAAACACTTATTCCATTCGTGATTGTTGATATGAGATGACTCATAGCCAACTCGACGCTACCTGGCTTCACGTCTCTTTGGCTATTTACCATCTCATATCCAAAGCGCAATCTTGGAATTTTTTTTTCCAAACTGAAAGTCGAAAGTAAACGATGTAGAGTTAGTTCGTTTTAGGAACGTTATGGAAATGTTCCATTTTTAGAAATAAACTTTACTTGGTCAAAGTTGGTTTTTCAAACCTGCCATTAAAGACGAATGAAGGAAGCTCGTTATGCATGCATTTTGTAAACTTTTATTTTGCTATAACTTTTATTGGAGATGGTCATATCCAGCCATTCCGGCTCATTACGAGGCTGTATCATTTAGCCAACCACACCGTTCTTCATGCATTTAGCAAGTTGCGTGTAACACTGAGCCTTCTCCCGGGTGTCAACGGCATAGGCAAGGCAAAATTTTAGGGCCGCATTGCAGTATTTCTACAGAAGAAAAAAAACACGAAGATTGTAATGTTTAAAGCCCGAGAAGTGAGCTTTTAGGTGGCCTAGTTTTGTCACAGCATCCACAGACAGGTCTAAGAAGGCCTTCTACATTCTACCGGGGAGCTTTTGTTTAGTAAAAGCAAACTACACTCCTACACATTCGTGGTAATGGTATATTGATCAGTGAATATGTTTGGTTGATCGTCTTAAGTTTTCTCATATTGAGGAACTAAAGACAATCCATAACTTGAGATGAAAAAAATGGTTGTGTAACTTCCGATAGCTTAGGGGATGCGACGACGCCAAAGAGCAATCCCTGTTCCCGGAGGAGTGTAGGCAAGTGTGGGGGACTAGGATTGGGGTTACCCGGATTACCTTGGATTGGTTCCTTCTCTCTCGTTCTGCTACTGTAGTTTCCTCGGTAGCTCAGTGGTTAGACAACCTACCGCCATATGCCCAGGGTGTCCTACTGTCGAGGGTTCGATTCCCGCTCGGGGCACTTTGGTTTTTTTCTTTCTCAGTTTCTTTTACTCTTGTCTTTGGTTAATCATTTGGTTAATCTGAGTTTGACCCCTCGGTGTTCATATCGCTTTACCCGCCCCCTTAGAAACAAACTAACAACTTACCACAAAAGGAGGGACTGTAGGGCTTAAGACTGACATGCAGGTTTTGTAATCCTTCAAGCACTGCCAGTTGCTCTTCTTATCTGCTTTAATACAGCCGTAAAGATCAATCTTGCATTGCTATGTTGAAATAGAAATGGAATTCGTTTGAATAGGAACTATGAAGTCAATTAAGGATGACACATGACTAACCAGTGAATGAAGAGACTGGAGTCCGTTTGATGGTAAACGATGGAAGACAATGGGTAATACTTGTTAACATTTGATGACACTGATGAACAATAGTTAGCAGTGGATAATAGGTGATGGATAACAGAGAACTGAAGGTGGTTTTCTAAAGCAGTTAAACTTGGAATAGTTGAAGCGATCTTAAATGTGTGACTGGAAACCACACTGGTACACCTAATGAGTAAAAGAAGCCGTTCAGATTTAGCTTTATCCAAACAATAACAAAATGGAAGGGGCGTCGAGATTGCCAAGGATTGGCTTTCAACCGCGCGCAAACATCAAATACGTGGCAGATCCTTCCATTTCAAAACGCACCGATCCGATGCCTATTTAAACGAACAAGATTTCAGTCTACACATCTCCTGAAGAAAACTAGCAGTAAGCATTCAAAACGTCTTCTAACGACTCACATCGTGAGATAACTTGATAAGTTTCCTCATCCATAACCTCTATGAGTTTCTATGAGTTTTTGATTTGAGGAAATGAACGTCTTAAAGAAAGCAGATTACTTACTATGTACGGATGGCGAGTAGGCACTTTATCGTCATTTAACTCGTCAGCGAGTGGCTTAGCATAACTGTGGACGAAATAAAACTCATCTGGTAACTCAAACAATATCCGCGTTCTCTCTTAGAGTTACCAAAATTGCCCAACCTCGTCATGCTGTGGCTAGATATTCGATTTTTTTAAATAAGACAACTTTATAAGAACAACCAGGCTGAGATCGCCCACAAGAACAAGATACGAACAACCAACGGGCTGAAATTTTGCCAGACAGTGTAGAATTTTACCTAATCCTTGTACATAGCTTGGAAAAGATTGAAATAAGCCTATTCGCCTTAAATCGCCTTAGGTCGCCTTAACTTGCACTAAGTCGCAGTCATTTTTGACTCCCTATTTCCTTAAATAGCCTTAAATCGCACTTTTTCACCTATTTTCTTTAAATCCCTTTTAGTCATAGTACGTCGCTCTAAATGGCGGCGGGCAGGACCAGGAGTAAGCTTTGAAATATAAATGTACGCTCATAATGATGTTTTTAACTGCTCTTTTTATTTAGAAGTATCAGGAATATAGAACAGTTTAACAAACTCAAAATTGTGACCAGATAAATATCGGCACTTTATTTAATCCTTGAACACAGATTAAAATGTACCTGAGAGTACATAGTAACAGTCTACGAATACGAAGAAGATGCCGACTGGTATATTTACCCATAATACCTCGTGTTCTAACGTCTTAAAATTGCCCATAAAACGCTAGAAGAAATTCTGTTGTTGGTACAAGGAAATATTTTAAAACCAGTTGTCACCTTCCCTGAGCTTCTTTAAGCGGTATAAGTTCGCAATGCATTGTGGAAAAATGTAGAGCCGCCATCTTGTTTGGAAGTCAATTCTAATCGCTCTTTTTAGCTTCAAAATATCAGGACAAAATAAAATCGCCAGACTGAATTTTTTATTAAAAAATTTTAAGAACTTTATTTAATCTTTGAACACAGATTGAAATGTGCATATGAATTCATAACAAGATTTCTAACCGCTCTTTTAATTCGGAAGTATCAGAAATAAGAACAATTTGAGAACAGTTTGAGCCTGAAATCTAAAAATGCCCAGCCTCAGCCGAAAATTACTGGTTCTTTAAACAAAAAAGCGTGTATAACACTATTTATTTGTTTATTTACTTATTTTCCGATACAGCTACCCATCCCAATTTCATCTGGGGCGATCAGGCATAACTAACAACGGAGCTATAAAACTCGTGATCGCCTTTGCTGATGTCACCGCTGACCCCCACATTAGAAGTTAAGTTGAAAAACAGGGAGTTTCTTGAGAACCCTTTAAGCTCAAGTCTCGGAGTCACTGTTTCATTAAGTTTTTATTCAGGTTATACTTTAGTTATATATTATATATACACAAAAATGTAAACTTAAAATAGCAACCCAAAAACGAACAAAGGATTGTTGTTGGTGTTGTTGTTGGATAAGCTCCTGCATTTGAAATGCCCAACTCAGAGTAAATTTATGTTTTATTTTGTTGGGTGAAGAATGATTGTTTATCTGGAAATTACTACAACGTTTACCTTGGATCAAAAATTCAAGATCAAATTTGAGAAAAACTTGGATCCCACATGTGGAATGCTTGGATCAGGGTAAATTAAGCTTGCTATGTGGCGACCATGATTGTGTCTGCTGAGAAGATGGTCGCTAAGCTAGAAAATGACGTAAAGAATTCCCTGATGGACAATCCAGAGAATGGGCCGAAAATATGGAGTATGAGAGAGGTAGGTAGTTGTTATTACACTCGTTTTAAGTTTAAAAATAGATTTCGAATTTTAAAAGTAAATTGGCCATTTAATTCGAAAAAGATGGCGCTTGTTCTTTTTACAAGACCTCTGTACGTCGGTTTTGAAGTTCACAGACTCTCTCTCTCTTTGCGGTTTTAAGGGGAGTTTTAAAAGTTTTTGCGCTAGCGATTGTGGGTAAATATACAAAACGCCATCTTCCATCTATTCGTGGATCGAGTTTCAGCCTCAGTTTTGTATTGTTCTTAGCTACTTTTTTTTTTACAAGATCAGATATTGGTTCAATTCCAATTAAAAATCAAACGGTAAAAAAAAATTGGTGAACATCGATACCACTTATCATTTCTCAAGCTTTTTCTTCTTCATTTGAGGACAATGAAAATGTTTTTTTATGTGTTCTTACTCGGTCGTGCAAGACGAGAATAAACAACAGTATCTAACAAATCTGGTACGGTAATCCTGATCCGAAGCAAATTTATCCCTAACCTAGCTCTGGTGATAGGGTTTCTACCAGCATGGGTCTAGAGCAATTGGTGAATAAACAAAAACTCCCAGAGGAACCTTTAGAAAATAGTGAAAAAGTATGGAAATAAAAGAGTTTTAAAAACCATCGTGGTAAATGGATGTGAAGAATGAATAGTCCAAGGCTTTTTTTAACTGGTTCAATCATCTCTACACTCCAAGATCGAGATAAGCAAAATGAATGATCACTTTTTAAGGTTGCATCAACTGGTTCAAAAGTTAGCATGTATAACACAAATCATTTCTACTATTCAAGAGAAGCAAAATGATTGGGCACTTGATAGGGTTTCATTAACTCAATTTTAAAAGTTAGAATGAATTACAGAAATCCTTTCTACTTTTCAAGACAAGCAAAATGAGTGGTCACTTAATTAGTAGGTTTCGATAGTTGGACAGGTCAGTTCAAAATTTAGAACGAGCATCATTAAGCTTTTCTTCTCTTCAACAAGACGAGCGAATTGATGAATGAATGCAACAAGTAGTATTAGTAATAGTACTTGGTTGATAAGCGATTCAGGTTAAGCGATTCAGTTTAAGCTAGTTTATGGTTGACAACGTGAAAATTTTCATACCTGCACGCGACGAGGAGAGAAAGAGCCAAAGCTATTGCCTTCATTTTGAGTCTTTTCTGATTGTGTCACAGTAAAGCAAAGCACGGTATTCAAAAAAGCCACAGCAAGGCTAGTTAGCTTTATACCGTGGATAAGTAAATACGAAGCAATTGTTAAATTCTTCTTTAATTGGTATTGTTTCCTTCCTTGCTAAGACAAACTAACACCCAACAGAAGGTGTTAATGCGTTGAGTAAAAACAAAAGTTCCGACTTGTAGCTGCAAAACTGCTCAAACTAGCGCAGACAAAAACATTCTTTTAATTGTTCATAGAAGAGAAACTCATTTTAGTAAAACTGACGTTTTGAAGCATTTATATCTCATCTCCAGGATAAAAGTAAAATTGTTTAAGGACATATTTTTAACCTGGAGATGCGCTAATTTTCAAATAACGGTTTGTTTTTTACTAAAATTGTAATTTTGGCTTTTATAAATCATTTTAATCTAGTGAGTTATGTAAAAAGAAAAAAAAAACGATTCTAGATGTTTTGATTGGTACAACCCATTTTGAATATTCAGTTGATGGAACTCATAAGTTGCTATTATTATGCACACCTAATGAAATTAGGAGAAGGTTCTTTTTTGTTAAATCATATATTTATTTTTCTAAATCTTATATTCAGTTTTATACTCTTATTGTAATAGCACTAGTTTTTTAAAGTAAATAGACGGAAAAAGGCGCTATGTAGTTAGCTATAAATTGTTATAGCTTTTCTTATTATTTTCGCTATCATTACTGCCATTATCTTATTATTATCAAAATTATCTTTTTTATTATCACCTTTATAATATCAGTTTTATTGTGTTATTGTTATTGATGTTGTAATTCTTAGTTATTGGTTGTTGGTGGGATTTATACATCGCATGAAATCGGTCTGCACCATTAAAAGTTGTATTACACGAAATACATTTTATGGGAGCCATACTCAAGATAACATGCAATCGAGTGCAATAATTTGGCACGATGTATAAATCGTGTTATCACAGTTCTTGCAGGACACTTAATGGCAAAATTTCTGTCCTCATCCATACTTAATTATGCAAACAAAGCAATTGATGTTCAGACCAAAATATTGGAGATAAACCTCTCTTTACGAGCAACCGAAAATTCTCGAAATCACTGTTAGGGTAAGGAGTAATGGTGAGGGTTTGGGAACGGACTATAACTTTTAATTCGCGAAATGAAAATGTGGTGATGTCGGTCATAAACTGCACGAAAGTGTGAAGCTTGGCGGTCATTCTTGTATGCTTAATTAAGTATGGGCGAGTACGGAAATTTTACCCACTTAATTGGGACATCATTTTATACATCGCACTTTGTCTGTGCTATCATTGCGCCAAACAGAAATTATTTAGTTCGGTGCTAAGATAGCGCGGTGTGAAAAAAAAGCCTTACTCGTTTTTAGTATGGTACAATTTAACACACGTTCTCCGCCGGGCGTTTTACTTAACACAACTCTTCATAACTTGCTTTCAAAATTTACCCAATCGTAAATTTCACCCTCTGTATCTTCCAAAGAAACCCTTCTCGATTTCAACCGAAGAATCATTATCAACCAATTTAAGAATTTCGTTAAAGAACTGTGCCAACTGAATTTACACCGTACCTGGTATCGCAAGGCGGATCCGATTAATTAATACTAATCGAACAAAGAGTATTCCTAACTTGAGAACTCTGTGAGCTGTATACGCTGTTTGAACCATATTCATGCCACTTTTTATCAATCAAATTACAAAATTAAATTGAGCTAGCCGTCGGGAAAGACTAATTTGAATATCTCTTTGTGGACGCTTTAAAATGATAATTGTGTAGAAGCAAACCTTCCCATAGGAGTGATTCCAAAATGCAAATCATAAGGGGTAGGCGAATGGTCCCCTAAATAATGAAAGACTCAGTAAATCATGGCTAGCTCTCGATACTTCGTCACTGTTTTTCGTTAGGTCTTTCTCACAAAAATATTTGCATTCTCGGCTTTTCCGGTAGGGCTCAAAATCTCTAATTTGCTTGAAATTTATTTGGTGTCTCGGTGTTTTCATTCTCAGATTTTTCGTATCGTAAAGTCTCAGTCTCAGATTATTCATTGCTTTCCAAAGTCTTGGGCTCCAATTTAAAAAGGTCGTTTCGGCCTGTCATGCAAAGAACATACTACCTCAAAATCTCATTAACCTTATTTAGTCTTTGTTATAATCTGTACGAACACATAGATGTATCTTAAGATAATCTTTGTTTTTAGAAAGTTAGAATTACGTTTTTACATTCTCACTGGTCATTTCAATTAAACTGAAAAGAGCCTTCGAAAACGTTAACGGGCTTTTTGTAACAAAATATGAAACTGCCGCTAAACATGGCCGTTAAAAACTGAATTAATATACAATCATAAGATCGCGTTTTCCGTCTTCTTTATATGAGCTTTTTTGAGTATCATTCTTTTTGTAAAAAACTACCTTTATTTTTCTGTCTTTTCCTATTGGAATTTAATTCATTTACTATTAAAAGGAAGGGATATAATTTTTAGGATTTATTTGCCACGTGCTTGATATGTTTGAATATGAAGCGATACAACATACTCAAATTGCAAGGGAAAAGAAGAAAAATCGGAAAAGCAGTAATAGTTAAAATGTTTTCGTGGTGTAGTAATATCTGCCTCGAGTATTCAGCGTTCTGATTTGTTCACTCAATCTCGATTATCAGCTTTTATTAAATTTTCAATCTCGAATATTGCGATTCGCGCGTTCTGATTGGTTCATTCAGTCTCGGTTATCAGTTCATATTCGGAGTTCACCAAATATGGAAACTGATTGTAGTGTTTGCAAGGTTCTTAATAAAATTTAGCTGTTATTTTTAAGTATGGAAGAGTTTAGAAAACTAATTAAATTTAATAAAACAATTATTCCATTCGCACTTGTTGGATATTAGATGATTTATAGCTACGCGCCTCGTCGGCTATTTACCATCTCATATCCAACTCGCGCTCTTGGAATGATTTTTAAGTATACCGGATTGACCAAATATGGAAACTGATTGGGTAGTGAGCCGGAATGAAATGTGTTTTGAATAATCTGAAATATGTTTTGAACAAATTTTAGATTTCGTTCTTAGATATCGATAGTTTTGGGAAACTTAAAAAAAATTAACAACTCAATTATTTCATTCGTGATTGTTTGATATAAGATGGTTCATAGCCAACTCGACGCTACCTGGCTACGCGTTTCTTTGGCTATTTACCATCTCATATCTAAACTGAAAGACGAAAGTAAACGATGTTGAGTTAGTTCATTTTAGGAACGATATGGAAATGTTTCACTTTTGCAATTGGTTGTCGGTGAGAAATGTTGGTGGAATGAAAATTCATTCCACTGAAAAAGTCATTCCAACATGACCTCAACGTACCAAAGAACTTAGATTTTTCTTTTTGGAACTAAGTTTCACTTGGTCAAAGTTGGTTTTCAAACATGCCATTAAAGACAAATGAAGTAAACTCGTAAGGCAGCATTTTGTAAACTTTTATTTTGTTCTAGTTCTTTTCGGAGATGGTCATATCCAGCCATTCCGGTTCATCGCTTAGCCAACCACGCCGTTCTTCATGCATTCAGCAAGGTTCGTGTAACACTGAGCCTTCTCCCAGTTGTCAGCGGCATCGTTGAGGCAAACATCTAGTTTCTTATTGCACTCTTTCTATAAAAGAGAAAAAACACAAAGATTGTAAGGTTTTAAAGAATGCAGTAAAGCCCGAGAAGTGATCATGAGCTTTTTTACGTGACCTAGTTTCGTCACACCGTCCGCAGACAGGTCTAAGAAATCCTTCTACATTCTATCGGGGAGCTTTTGTTTTGAACAATACAACACAATACAACACAACACAACACAACACAACACAACACAACACAACACAACACAGCACAACACAACACATTGCAATACAATACAATACAATACAATACAATACAATACATTACATTGCAATGCAATGCAATACAATACAATACATTTTGTTCCCATTTCCAATTTTACCAGAAGAGAGAGAAAAAAAAAGTATATTAAGGTCAAATTGAAGCAAATAAAACTAAGTATGCATGACAATCTAAACTGTAGGTTTTCTTGTTAGACACTAGTCTGGTTATATTACAAGTTTAGGTAGGCATGAAAAAGAACCAAAAACATACAAATAAAAACAAATACACATAAAAATATAAAACAATCTTACACAGTCGCGTGGTAATGATATATTGATTAGTGAATATGTCGAAACTATCAATTCAATGTTTTGGGTCGGTCGTCTCAAGTTTTCTCATAATGAGGAATTAGAGACTATCAATAACTGGAGATGGAAAAAAATGGTTGTGTAAATTTCCGATAGCTTAGGGGATGCGACGACGCCTAAGGGCAATCCCTGTTCCCTGAGGAGTTTAGGCAAGTGTGGGGGACTAGGATTTGGATTACCCGGATTATGTTCGCTTGGTTCGTCCTCTCACTGCTACTGTAGTTTCCTCGGTCATGTGCCATGTGCCCAGGGTGTCCTACTGTCGAGGGTTCGATTCCCGCTCGGGGCACTTTTGTTAACCTGAGTTTTATCCTCCCCCTTAGAAACAAACTAACAACTTACCACAAAAGGAGGGACTGTAGGGATTAAGACTGCCATGCAGGTTTTGTAATCCTTCAAGCACTGCCAGTTGCTCTTCTTATCTGCTACAATACAGTCGTAAAGATCAATCTTGCATTGCTATGTTGAGATAGAAATGGAATTCGTGTCAATATGGAACTATGAGTCAATAAAGGATAACATGTTTAAAAACATACCAGTGGAAGAAAAGGCTGGAGCCCGTTTGATGGTGCATGAGACGATGTCAGACAATGTTTGATACTTGTTAACAATATGTGGATGACGATGGTTGATGTCCAGGGGAGGGGGTAATCCCTACGTTGGAATGGTAGGTGTGACCGTTGTATTTTTTAGGGATTGTCAAAAGAAATCCCGTGTTAAACCAAGAGCCTGGTATTTTTTAGGGTTTTAAAATGTGAAGCTATTAGACTGTTTGCAGTCCCGTGTTTTAGCAAAAGTGCGTACTAAACAAAAATTTAAGACAAAAGTCTTTCGGCCAATGTCAAACAACGTGCGCGCCTTTATTTATTACATATCACAATCAGTGTATCACGAGGAGACTTGCCGTCGACCTGCTAGCTACCAAGGGAAAATTTTCAGATTCCAATTGGTATGTGGATAATTTTTATTCCTTGGTACTTTTTAGGCTATTTAGGGGACTTTTCCGACGGTCATCCCTACCCTTTTGACCCCGAAGTACCCCCCGGGGGTTGTTAACATTGGATGATACTAATAAAAATAGTTATCAGTGGGTAATAGGTTACAAAAGGCAAAGTAGGATAACAGAGAACTGAAGACTGATTTCATAAAGTTCAATTTTTTCACAACAAATCTTTTTCTAAAGCAGTTAATCTTGGAATAGTTGAAGCAATCTTAAGTGTGAAGACTGGGAACCGTACTGGTACACCGGACGAGTAAAAGAAGCCATTCAGATTTAGTTTCATCCGAACAATATCAAAAGGTAACGCGTACGGGCGGCGATATAGCCAAGAATTGGCTTTCAACCGCGCGCAAACATCAAATACGTGGCGATCCTTCCAAGACACCGCGCGCATTTCAAAACGCGCCGATCCGACGACTATGTCGAGAACAGGAGTCACAGGCTGTACATCGCCTGAAGAAAACTACAGTAGCTATCAAAACATCTTAACGACTCACAACGTGAGATAACTTTATAAGTTTCCTCATCCATAACCTCTATCAGTTTCTTTAATAATTTTTTTTATTTTGAGGAAATGAACGTCTTTAGGAAAGCAGTTTACTTACTATGTACGGATGGCGATCAGGCACTTTATCGTCATTTAACTCGTCAGCAAATGGCTTAGCATAACTGTGGACGAAATAAAACTCATCTGGTAACTCAAACAATAACCGCACTTTCTCTCTTGGAGATAAGAAAATAGCCCACCCTCGTCGTGTTGTGGCTAAATACTCGGGTTTTTTTTTATTAGACAAATGCTGAAGAAGACCCAGGCTGAGATCGCCCACAAAAACAAGATAAGTAAAATCAACGCGCTGAAATTTCGCCAGACAGTTTTAACAATTATACTTCATCCTTGTACATAGATCGAAATAGGCCTCTTCCCATCCTTAAGTCGCCTTAAATCGCCTTAGGTCGCCTTAAACCGCACCAAGTCGCAGTCATTTTTCACTCTATTTTTCCTTTAAGCTAAAGCTAAATCCTTTCTCGAGCCCAAGTGGCTCATAGGGCCGGCGCTTATCTCCGCTTTCCGTATTGTTAAGCGGATGAGAGTCTTTGACTCCCCCTGGACAGGACACTAATCCATCGCAGGTTAGCCCCCAGCAGAACTGGTACTCACTTATACAGCTGAGTCGACTGGAACAAAGTCGGGTAAAGTGTCTTGTTCAAGGACACAACACAGTGGTCTAAACAGGGCTCGAACTCGCGACCCTAGGATTACGAGTCGAACACGCTAACCGCTCGTCCACTGCGCCGCCGACCTCTATTTTTCCTTAAATCGCGTTAAATCCCACTCATTCATCCCATTTTCCCTAAATCTCCTTAAGTCGTAACAAGTCGCACTAAATCGCGGGCACGCAATAGGCCTTGAAATATATTAATTATAACATCATAATATTCTTAACAGCTCTTTTCATTTGGAAATATCAGGTAATAAGAACAATTAAACAAACTACAAACAAACTAAGAAAGGTCACCAATACCAGGTTGAAATTTTGATAATCAGATAAATTTCAGCTCTTTATTTAAGCTTTATCACAAAATGAGATGTACATGTACTTTTAAGTTCATAGTAACGATTCTAATCTCTCTTTTAGTTTCGAAATTTCAGGAAATAAGAACAACCGCCTGGCTGAAATTTTGATAAGACAATTTCAGAACTTTCTTTAATCCTTGAACATAGATTGAAAAGTGCATGTGAGTTTACAGCAACATTTCTAACCCGCCATTTAACTTTGGAAATATCAGGAATAAGAACAATTTGAGAACAGTTTCAGGCTGAAATTGTCAAAAAGTTTAGGCCATTGCCTAACTTCAGCAAAAGTTACTAGTTCTTCAAACAAAAATGCGCGTATAACGTTTGCAAAACAGAGAGTTTTGACGAAAACAATTTGAGCACAACTCCTCGAGTCTCGGAATAATGGGACAAGCTCCCGCAAATGAAACGCCAAGTTCAAAGAAAATTTTTGTTTTGTTTTGTTGGGTGAAAAATGATTATATATCTGAAAATCACTACAACGTTTATCATGGATCGAAAACTCAAGAACAAATTTGAGAGAAACTTGGATCCCACATGTGAAACGCTTGCATCAGGGTAAATTAATCTTGCAGTGTGACGACTATGATTGAGTCTACTCAGCATTTAGTGGTCGCGAAGAAAGAAGATGGCCTAAAGAATTCCCGGATGGACCATCCAGAAAATGAACCGAAAATTTGGAGTATCGTAAGTACCCATAGATAATTATTATTACACTCATTACAAGTTTAAAAAACAATGTGGAATTCTGAACGTTGAATTGGCCATTTCGAAAAAGATGGCGCTTGTTATTTTTACGAGACTTTTTACGTCGAATATGAAGCTCACAGACTCTCTCTCTCTTTGCGTTTTTACGGGGAGTTTTAAACATTTTAGCGCTAAGGATTGTGGGTAAATATACAAGTCGCCTTTTTTCGTATTCGTGGATCGAGTTTCATCCTCAGTTTTGTATTTTTCCTAGCTACCTGTTCCACAAAATTAGATATTGGTGCAACCCTTTTACTTTTCCAATTACAATATCAAATGCTTAGAATAGAATTGGTTAAAGTCGATACCACTAATCATTTCTTAAGCTTTTTCTCCTTCATTTGAGGTTAATGAAAATGTTTTTTTTTTGTTCTTACTCGGTCTTGCAAGACGAGAATAAACAGAGTCTAACAAAGCTGTTAAACCCGATCCCAAGGAAATTTTTCCTTTACCTATAGCTCTGGTGCTAAGGTTTCTACCAGCAGGGATCTAGAGCAATTCCTAGATTTGTATTGGCGAATAAATATAAACGGACAGTGGAATCTTAAGAAATTAAAATAGTGCAAAAATATAGAAATCAAAAATGCAAAAAATCATCTGTTAAATGGATGCAAAGAATGAATAGCCACAGACACAGGGTTTTTCAACTGGCTCAGTTACTTCTACTCTTCAAGGCAAGCAAAATGAATGGTCACTTTGTAGGGTTTCATCAACTGGTTCAAAAGTTAGAGTGAATAACACCAATCATTTCTACTCTTCAAGGCAAGCAAAATGAATGGTCACTTTGTAGGGTTTTATCAGCTGGTTCAAAAGTTAGAATGAATAACACCAATCATTTCTACTCTTCAAGACAAAGAAAATGAATGGTCACTTTGTAGGGTTTTATCAGCTGTTTCAAAAGTTAGAACGAATAACACCAGTCATTTTTACACTTCAAAACAAGCAAAACGAATGGTCACTTAATTAAGATTCGACAGTTAGCTAAAAAAGGGTTCAAAATTTAGAACTTAAGTTTTTCTTCTCTTCGACAAGACGAGCGAATTGATGAATGAAAGATCACACGGGTTTTAACGACTTGTGCAAAAAATGATAGTAGAAATACTTAGCTGATAAGCGATTCGGTTTAAGCTAGTTTATGGTTGAGAACATGAAAAATTTCGTACCTGCACGCGACGAGGAGAGAAAGTGCCAAAGCTATTGCCTTCATTTTGAGCTATTCTTTTCTGATTCTGTCACAGTGTAAAGCAAAGCTCGGTATTAAAAAAGCCACGGAAAGCTGATTAGCTTTATATCGTTGCTGTTGCATCAGTAAATACGAGGCACTTGTTAAAGTCATCTTTTGTATTTTTTCCTTCCTTGCTAAGACAAACTGACACCCAACACAAGGTGTTAATGCGTTGAATAAAAACAACAGTTCCGACTTGTAGCTGCACAACTGTTCAAACTAATGCAGACAAAAACACTCTTTTACGTGTTCATAGAAGGTAAAATTTATTTTAGTAAAACAGAAGTTTTCAAGCATTTATATATCTCATCTCCAGGTTTAAAGTATAAATTGTTTAAAGAAATAGTTTTAACCAGGAGAAGAGCTTATGCTCAAAAACCGTTTGTTTTAATAAAATTGTAAACTTTGCCTTTATGCATAATTCTAATCTGGTAAGTTAAGTATAAAGAAAAAATAACGATTCTAGATCTTTTGATTGGCACAACCAATTTTGAATAACAGCTTGGCAAGGCATGATCATAACTAATGAAATTTTAGCCCAGAATTTATGCCCGTTAATTTGTAAAACAGAAACCAGAAACTAAATATTAAATCTGAGTTATCTATAATAAAAATATATCATTAAATGGTAGTTCTCGGCTTTAGGACCTAGGCATAAAAATCATGTTCCCTTTCAGTAGATCTTCATTTCACAGTAGAATTTAGCCATTCAGATTGACATTCATAAATGGTAAAAAATTAAGGTGAGTACTACTTATCTACAGCTTTAAAACCAAGTGTTCATATATTACCAGTAAGGATTGTTTATTGCCGAAGAGAAGTCATACAGTAAACACCTTCGTTTTGGGTTTTCTGGCTGATCTTATTCTTATTTATCTGATGTTTTCTGCAAAGTCAGCCTGATAGTGTTCTTAATGTGTCCCTAAAATTGCTTCTTAAAATTAAATATAGGTAACACTTGTTTAGTTACATAATTTTATTAAGCAAAGCCAAAACAATTTTAGTTGTAAATTAAAATGTGTGTTAAAATGTATCCTGAACTTTCCTTTTACTGCAGCGAAACAATCTATGTAACAAAGGTCTATGAAGTTTTTAAATCAAACAGTTTCTAACTCTGTAACTTATACCATCCAGTTTTTTTCAAATTTAAGAACACTTTTTATTTTTCAGGCTGAATGTGTTCTTATGTCTATGGTAAAATTCAGGCTGAGGGTTCTTAATCCATTTGTTCTTTTATGCACGTGTTTATTGACTAACCCCATTAATGATGAAACAACAACATCAGTATCTTTATACCGTTAATAACGTAAAAAAGAACTACTTTTTGTTCAGAAGAAACAGAAGCATAACATATTTCCTTCCATGAACGAGCATAGCCATTTTGCTGTGTTCAGAATTCCTAATTCATTTGAATATCAGAAGACTTAAAATAAAAGAAATTGAAAATAAACTTGAAACACCTTAAAACAAAGGAAGTCACCACTAATTCACTGTGCTAATAGACACAACTGAAAACCAAATATAAGCAGCTAGTTAATCCAGACATCTATTTTAAAGGTCATTCCAAATTTACATTCTTTCACACCTTTTTACATCTGTTCAACGTTTACAAACGAAAGGCTTTTGTCGAAACGTTTTGTTTTGTAAAGTGAACAAATAGGAAGATTCTCTCTTTGTAATTCTTAAAGAGCCAAGCAGTTTGAAACAGCGATCAATGGCGTTAGAAAGAAGATGAACTAAGTGCTCACTTAACGAGATTGTGTGGATGTAGAATGTAAAAAAGGTGTTTTAGGCACGAAAAGCCTTTTTCACCAACTGCTGCCTGTACAAATAGTATCTGGTATTCTTTTTATTTCCATTGTTACTTTATCTTTTGAGCATCTTTTCTTATGGAAAAGCTTGTTCCCAGTTGCAGTCTTTGTTACAAAATTTTTAGTGACACAGGCCAGGCAGCTAATCAGTGCAGTTGAAAAGGTTTGATAATAAAGATTTACGGTTGAGTTGACCTAACAAGCAAGAGATAAAAGTATTATTTATTTTTGTACGACTAGAGAGCTTTGGTTTTAAAGTATGTAAATGCTAATGAATTGTATTCAACTTTTCGTCACAAAAAGGGTCTGGGTTTTTGAACCAAAAAGAGACTACTGTCTTAAAACCAAGGCATTACTATCAACGGGCCAAGAAATGAGCACAAAAAATTAACGTAAAACGGAAACAAAGAATACTTTCATGAAAAATTTCTAGCGGCTTCACTCAACGTGCAAAAATAAGTTTTGTCAGTTACTTCGATTTTTTGAGAAGAGAGAATCCATTAATAAGAATAATAATTAGTTTTAAATAAAAAGCTTTTGAAATGCTGTTTTACTAAGTAAAAGATGACGCAGCAATTATTACTTGTTTTATATATACGTTTTATAATCTTGGTTGACGAACTTTCCTCTAGTAAGACTACTTTGGTTCAAGACTCAAGATCAATGCTCTTACTTTTTTACAAGTTAAAAATACATTTTTTGTTTGTTCCACCCTGCTTGTCATCATAACTGTGCTAAGTTAATGGTGCTTTAGATCAAAGAACTAATCTTAAGGTTTTCTTTTCTCAGTTCCCGTCACCCTCTAGCTATCGATTATAGCCCGGAATTTGTTCTTGAGTCTTTAATTCTGCTTATTTCTTGTTCTGAAAATTTTATCTGAGTCCCCAACGTTGCTTTCTTTTGTTTTGGTTACAAGGTGAAAATAGTCTTAATAGTCTTATCTCTTACTTTATCCAGTAAGAGATTTTAAATTGCATTATTTTATATATATTCCAACTGGATGACTGAAAATTTTCATTTCCTTAATTGTGGTTGTTATTAACAAAAGAAAGTATTTACGATGCTAATGTTAACATTTTTGCAAGTTTCCCTGTATAAATGTGCATCGTCATTGAATAAACTCCAGCAGCGCTTTAGCTTTTATCAAACAATGATGACACGATAGTTAATTCGCATGCCATTTCTACACATCAGACCAATACTCGCAATGGCATACCGTTGATTTATTTGTTTATTTCAGTGCCGTTTCTTTACGTTTTTCTTTTAACAATATGCAGAGAAATTAGCAACTTAGCAAGAACACCAGCTCGTTAAGCCGAAACTATTCCATTCTTCATACACTCTGCATAATCAACATAACAGCGTCCTTTGTCGAATATGTCTTCCGCTTCCATTTTGCACTTGTCCAACTTTCCTTGACAGACGTCCTAGTCGAAACAAGCAGTTACTGAAGTTAGTTTCACGAAGGTAACCTTTTGTGCAAACTTTAACACAGTTTGATCCTCGTGTGCCTTTAACGGAGGAATTTCTTTGCACGCTGAAGTCTTGTATGTGAATCTTAAATTGGCTTAAATCACTTGCTACTCAGCTTTTGAAACTGATCTCTGAGCCAGTCCTAAACTAATGTTCCGGTTTATGGAACATTTGGCGAAATGATTCTGGTGACGATAGAGATATATCTGTGATTAACATTAAAATATTTCCTTGTCAGTGTTAAAAAAACAGCAAAAATCTTGATCCTCATATAAAGAGAAACAGTGTACCTTTTAGATTCAGTATAAAATTATATTGAAGGAGCATTGCATCTGAAACTACCCTGAGGTCAACAAAATTAGAATACTTACAGCAAATGGGGGCATGGTTGGAATAAGTTTTGCCATACAGTCTTTATAATCCCTGAGACAGATTACATTGCCTTTTTTGTCGAGACGAATGCAATCGTATAAATCAATTTTGCATTGCTGCAAGAAAGTAGAAGAACTGTTTAGTATATTTTGGAGATTCTAACAGAAAAAACCCATATTTGTTTAGCATTACGCGATTTCTAAGAAAATGGTTTTTACAGAAATTTATTCGCTGATGCTTGCTACAGTCATTTGAACAGGTTTGAATTGACAATGAGTATCTAAAAAAACTGAGATAATTAAAAAACGCAACTCTGCGGATTTTAAACTAAGTTTTAGTGCACTTGTGTTTCGTAGAAGACCTTTCATTCCCTGATATATGAAACTTGAGTAATCGACGATTGCGATGTTGAATACTTTTTGTATATTTTAAGTTTTAGCCCACATTTTGTATTTACGCTAATATATAGAAGATATCAACTGAGATAGCATTGCTCTATAGAAATATTTTCTGTACGTCAGTAAGTACTTACAACATATGGATGCCTCGTCGGGCCATCATCGGCGAGTGCTTCATCGGGCACCGCAGCATTTTCGCATTGCCTGGTGAAAGTAATAAACAAGTTAAATTTTAAAAAATAGTTAAAAATGTTTTAAAGCTAGTCTAATTTGTTGACTGATGTTAAATAAATGTGCACAACATTTTAAATTTCCAGGCTGAATAGAAAGGAAAAATAGACGGAGGATTTTCTCAAGTTATTTTTAAGGCGAATTTAAACCTCGATTTATGTAGGAATAAACGTACACCTTTTTTACAAAAATGTTGTTTTTCGGACCGTGGCTGGATATTCTTTTATTTTGCCGATTTTAGACGGAAGTATTTTAAATTTTGGAATATCGATGACATGGAATCTTCGTTTTTAAAATTATTGTGGTATCGAATAGCTTCAAAGGTAATAGATCTGTATCGTGTTACACTGTACGTATCTTAGCATGGATTGATCATGAGTTCTATGGACATGCAATACAGTATGGCTTATTCTGTGTTCTTATTTCTTTTTGTTGGCTTTGCCATTTGGGATTAAAGTGCAATTACAATCCCTGTAATTTCATCCTCAAGATCCTTGTAAAGTATTTTATTAAGTAGAAAAAAAAAAGAATTGTTACCTGAAAACAGCCAAAGTAAGAAGGAGGACAAGAATGCACTTCATTTTTCTCAAAGGACTTTCTTAAAATTCACAGAAACTCTGCACAGTTGCAAGAAGACCAACATCTTATATACATGTACAGTTCTAAACCTATTGTAAAAGCTGTTTGTTCACGGTGTTTACCTAGCAAAAACAAGCAGAACGGGTTTCGTATAACATTTTATTTAGGATTTGTAAAACGTGTTAATTGGCCTCACATCTGGCTAAACATATCAAGCTCTATTAAGCACAAAGAGAAACTACGGAGCAGAGGAGAAGGGAAAATGTTATAATTACATAAATTTTTGTCAACAACACGCTTTTTTTTTATAAAAATAACTTTATAAGAACAACGAGGCTCAGATTGATTAGACTGCGAGTAGTCCCCTCTTTTCCTCCAGGAGTTCGCCGAAAACCTCGAGCGTCGAGAAAGCCAAGATTGCAGTGCGCGAAAACGGGGCGAGGGCAATAAGCGAGATGGGGCGCGCTGTCATCATCGTGGTTTTCGGCGAACTCCTGGAGGAAAAGAGGGGACTACTCGCAGTCTAAGATTGATCAAAATTTAAGAATAATTTAAGAACAAGCTGAGGTTCGGGCTCGATAGCTGATTCCATTTTTTCGAGCTTCAACATTTAGAGAAATGATTCGTAGTTTTTCTCTTTTTAGAATCATTACCTCAAATTAAAAAGGGTGTACACGTATACTCGCCCTTAAGTTAGTTCCTTACAGTGCACATGCATTGCAATACCTTAGTGTTAGTTTTCATTCGATTAAACCACACATAGAAATACGAATGATTTAAGAACAAATTAAAGGTTCGAGTTGCTGAAAAAATGAATGAGAACAACGACCCTCGGCAAAATGTATTGGTTCTTATAAAAAGCGTGTGTACAATGGTTAACAAAGAGAAAACTTTCGGCTGTTCCACTACTTGCCGTCAAATAAAAATTAATGAAAAATAAATCTAGCATAAAAAAGAAAAATGAGACTAGATAAAAATAGTACAAAACTGAATATAATAGACTCTTTTTCTTAAAAAGAATACAATACTGGTTTGGATAACACAATTTACGGCCCTAACATGCAAGGCATAAGTTTTGCCGGATCGATGTTTTTGTGCTTTGAAATTTTTTTTGGCAATACAATACAATACAATACAATACAATATTTTATTCGCATTTCCTACTAGTGTCTATAGTTACAGATTTACTATTTATATATATATAATTGTTAAGGTCACTTTAAATTTTGGAGAAAAGAGATATATACAAAAATTGCTGTTTTGGAAATGCCTAGAGCCTAAATGAACCCCTAGGTTTTCTGGTTAGGCACTAGGCTTGTCACGTTTTTTTGTTCTGTAGCTTTCACTCACACAAAAATGCAAGAAGCGAGCCAGCAAGCCAAAAGAAAAAGAAAAAAAAAAAAATAAATAAATATGTATATGTATATATATGGAAGTGTTATGGTTGCAGTCTACCAGACCCCCTCACGTTCAATGCTATTATAATTATTGAGAGTGGAGACTGGGACTGCAACTGTAAATTTAAAGACTATATATAGTGCTCAAATAGAAACACAAAACAGATATTCTTCAAGAGCAGGATACCCAAACTGTGTACAATTCCACTATTGGTTTCGGCTCAAGAAACCCTGTACCAATTGTAGAACAATTCAGGAGGAACCAATATGATCCTAAGTGAGCACAGTAACCAGACTGGCCAACTATCCCTATTTCGTCGGGATTATCCCGATTTTGCTTGAAACCCCGATCGGAAAAGAAAAAATACGTGTTGGTTTTTTCCCTCAAATTATCATAAAAGAAAACGAAGTGCAGTAAAAAACTTTGACGTCCCCCCAAAATTGAAGAAACTACAGGAAATACGAAAAAAAGTGGAGAGTTTGTACTCAGTAACTGTTGTTGGCAGTCAGTTAGTTGAATAGTCACAAAGAATTAAGAATCGAAACCTTTATTTTCACTTGAAAAATGCAAAAGTCGCGATCAAATTACCGAAGATGTTTGACAGAAACTGTTTTGTTAAAACACCTGAAATAGCACTAACAGCCTCTAGATCCAAAAATTTCGTAAGGAACAGCACAAGGCGTCTTTGATGTTTAAAACAGTATCTTTCAGAAAATTTTGTTCAAATTTAAAGCCATCTGAAGGTGAGACAGTCTGGGTAACTGAACAACGTTAGTAAAAGGTAAAAATAATTACACTTTTCAAAATGACAGTGCGCGAGAAATTTTAACACAAGTTTTATTTCAGACCAAAAACGAAGAGATCATCCCCCTCCCCCCATATTTTGGACAATAAGCAGGCTAAGACATTACTAACATGTACTGTTCTTGTTAGTTCCCAGGCTTACCGCGGTCAGAGTGCTTATTCCCATTGAGTCAATAAAGGTGAAACTCGTTCCATCGATTATGATTGCGTGGATGTAGCTGTTCCAGCCATTTACTAGTAACATTGCTTCTTCAGGCTGTCAGAAAGAAAGATTTCTACGTAACGTAAATGGTTACAATAATAAAAAAAATATATCTAGCGAGCTAATCGTCCTTACTTGCAGTCATGGACTGAATTGCGAAGGACGCAGCTCAACGAGGTCGGACCGAAAGCATATTTAGGCGCATATTGCTGCCGCTACACGGCCCATGCATGACCTCGGAGCACAGCTCCACAGCCAGATACAATTAGCTGGGTGTCGATTTTGTTGAGGGAGGAAAACCGGAGAGCCCGGAGAAAAACCCTCGGAATATCTCAGCCCACATGCGGAACCCAGGACTCCATTCCGGGTCCACAGTGGTGGGAGGCACGAGCGCTAACCGCTCGGCCATCCTGACTCCCCGCATTTTAGATAATGGTAGCAATAGCAAATTAAAATCATACTCACCCTTGCACCATCTCGTAAACCACTAGGGCCCAGGCCTCTTCTCGTTCTCCTATTCATCGTCGGTTGCTCTTTGGCGAAAGTAAGTTTGCTAGGGTCAAACCCCGTGGTTCTGACAAGAGCATTTCTGAAGTGCTCTACGTTTGCAAAGTATAGTGAAGAATTAAACTTGAATATTTTGACACCCTGTGATTCAACAAGCTGCAGAGAAATGGAGATAATTTGTGTTAAACATTTTCAGTCGCAAATACGACAAACGCATAGCACCTATGCATAAATGGCGGCAGTTTAAGCATTGTTTTGTCTAGCACAACTAGTCTCGTTTTGCGTAACAAATTTTGTTGAAAGTTTAGTTCAAGAACCATGCTAGTTACGCTAACTTGAACTAGTAGCTCAAAGCCGGAATATTTAAATCGCTGCCATTCATGCACAGGGCGTGTAAGTTTGTTCTCTTAGTTAGAATCCATACTTTTCACAGAATCATTTATCGGTTTAATTCTCTTTACGAAGTGTGTTATTTTGTCATGAAGTACTTAAGTATGGTGAAGTTAAATGCTAATAAACTTGCCTGTACTGAGAAGGGTAACTTCTTCTTTCAGGAACCGTTATACTGGTAATATTTGTTAGGTGCCATGATAACTAATTTTGCAGTGTTTACTCGAAAACCTTCCAGAAATAGTTCGAGCTTATTTTATTCTGTCATTCATCAAGCTGTTCATTCGTCTGTTTATCTAATATTTGCTCATTCATTCACTCCTTCGTCATTCATCCATTCCTTCATTATTCATTCATTCGTTCATTTAATCAGTCCTTGGTTAGTTTGGTTTTTGATTTTCAGAGTCGTTCAGGTGATTTTGTGCCAAATTTGAGTGTTTTACATCTAAGCTTCTCAAACAAACTCATTCTTATATAGCATGTTTTACTGATGTTCAGTAGCTTTGCTGTCTCCTTCTCCTCCAATCTCGTTCCCTGAGCCCGCGTTCCTTATGGCCAGCGCCAAGAATGCGCATGCGTAGATAACCAATGTACTCACTGTCTAAAGATTAAGTTACTTGTTGTTGCTTTTGATTACCAATTTAGTGTTATCCTAGCGAAGTTTAGACTACAAGAGGAAAAATAGGGAAACGAGATTGGTTACTGATTTTTACAAGTACACCTATAACCACTCCGGCTACAGCTGTCTAGAAGAATCGTTAAACATTTTTATGCCTCATCGTTCCCAGTGCCTCTCCAGCTAACCAGCCTAACTCAGAAGCCAAAGGAGAGGTCCTGAGTACGAGGTTATGTATTACGCGTGCGTAGAACGTACGGGTTCCTGAAACTCGTTGATGTCCCTGTAAATCTCAGTTTCCTGTACCTGGCCCAACAGCGAAAAGGTAGGCCTGGAATGGAGGAAAAAATGATTTAAAGGGTGGCCGATAATTTAGGAGATTTCAGTTGTTTTTTTAATATTTGAAAACATTACGTTTGCTGATTACAAAAATCCGCCTACACACTCTTTTTTTGTAAGAACATTTTATAAAAAGACAAGGATAAAGAATGATCAATGATCATCCATTACTGAGGCTGAGGGGCGGCGAAGAACTTTCACTTGGATACTGCCAAAGATTATGAAAATTAAAAAATTTTTTTCGAATAATGTTGATTAGTGAAACATCTCCTTAGATGTTGTGCATGTACAAGTTTGTTTTTAAAAATCTGTTTTATTCATTGTCATATTTCTTTCTTGTCAGTCATGGTGGCGGCCAACTTATTAGCATATTTATTTATTTTAATTATTTTGTATTTATTTGTTTTAGTTTCCGCGATTTAGACTGATCCATACGTACGAGAGGAAACTTTGTCAGTTTCTCTCGTTTGCGGTAAATTAAATTTTATTTCAAAGAGTCTCGCTTCGCAAGGCGGTGTTGGAAGTATCTTTATTCATACAGAAGTGTGCATTTTTGTTAAATGAAGATGGAAAGTATATAAAGGGCTTAAGAACTATAAGATATTTAATAACAGTATAAAGAAGAATTTTACAAACCTTGACATCTGAAAAATTACAGTCAGCACAGATACAGTAACGCCAATTGCTAACCCAAGGCCAACGCCCAGGAGAATCACCCCAGCACACGTGCACACCCACACAACCTGGCGAAAGAAAATCTTGGCACTTTACACAGCCTCTATTAACCGGTAGTGGGGTCATAATTAGAAAAATCTTGGGTACGGACCGAGCGGAGTGAGATTCATATCACAAGACTGAGTTTTGAGGTTTCCAAGTAAGACCAATTGCGAATGAGAAAAAATTATTTATGGTATAAGTTTTCGAGTTTTTAGAAATTTCATAAAAAGAACTTCTCTTATAAGGCAAGGTTTGAACTTATTATTGCTGTGTGTCACCTTGGTAAACTTCCATTTTCTGATATTTTCATGTTCTCCCTACATATACCTTTTTTACTTCTTGTATGTTTACCTTTGGATGGCAGTTGCCCTCCCCCCTCCCCTCCCTCACCCCCCCCT
>JAOBAT010061252.1:0-25353 GCA_026413305.1 Hydrozoanthus tunicans | reverse complement strand
AAACGAAAATAAGGCAAGAAGAAAATCTTCTGAAAGAATCTCTTGGAGTTTCACAACACCTGTAGAACTCTTTAAAAAATGATTTAACTTAAAACCCACCACTGATTTTTTATCTATACATGGAAGCCTTTGAGGAATTGGCTATTTGTACTGCCTGCCGGGACACTAAGTCCAAGTCGAAGTTTTGGACAACGAAGATCGATGGTTGGAACGGGGAATCAAAGGGGCAATCTACATCCGTGTTCACAGGCCTGATTTGCAAAAGGGACACAGGTAGATACTTACTCCCCACATCTGGGACAATCTTCTGCGGTGTTTGTAAAGCCTGCTACCGCTAACATCTCTAAAACTCTCACTTTGCATGAACAAGGCTCCGCGAAGGAGTTGAAAGCTTGCTATTGCTTTCAAATATTATTGTACTGTGTATTTTAAAGTTATTTATTGAAATATAACTGAACCAGTGCAGCAAAACATTCACAAAAGCAGATGTAGAACTGTTTCTGTCGCATGCAACGGATGTCCAACATAAACGCCCTGGTTATCCAGTGACATATAGGTAAGGATTATGAGATAAACCATACCTGATGGGTTTCTTTAATTGTCTTTCTTCCTACGTGACTTCCAAAACGTGAAGGCAGAGTAGCATACGAAAGAAAAACTGGTGTTGTGAAGTAAATTCCAGACGGCAGTCCCTTGACAATTTTCACTTTGTAACGAAACATTATGTGATCATTCAAAGGTAGTTGGCTTGCTTCATATACAAGAACTTTGGTCCTCACATCATTGTATCTGAAAAATTTCAGAAAGACGTGCAACACTGTACATCAGGCCTAGGTACATCTACTTAGCCATCATAAACATCTGCCTGATTCAAATTTTTCCAGGTCGAGAAACACCTTGATCTCTATCTACATCTACTATTACGTCAACGTGTACCAAAGTCTAGAGACAATTACCTGTGTTCCTTGCACATCTCCCTTCAAAAAGTACCTAGGTCCGGAAAACCTATGTGGTTACCATCTAAACATTTTGTTCCTAAATGTACCTGTATCTAGATGCATCTACCCGCTTTAAGCACCAATACAAAATCTACGAGGTTACCATCTAGACCTTTTACTCCTAATTGTACTCAAACCTAGAAACAATTACCTAGGCACCAATAGAAAACCTTTGTGGTTACCATCTAAACCCTTTATTTGTAATTGTACCTATATCTAGAAACATCTACCTTTGATAAACACCAACAGAAAACCTACGAGCTTGCCATCTAGACCTTTTACTCCCAATTGTACTCATATAGATCAGGAAACAACTACCTAATAGTAAGCACCAACAGAAAACCTGTGTGGTTCCCATCTAAACCTTTTACTTCTAATTGTACTTATGTCTAGAACATATACCTATATTAAGCACCAATACAAAGCCAATGAGGTTACCATCTAGACCTTTTACTCCTAATTGTATCGTATCTGGAACAAAACTACCTAAGCAGCGATAGGAAGCCTATGTAGTTACCATCTAAATCCTTTGCACCTTTAACTGCAACCATATCTACAAACTACCTAAGCAACAATCAAGGGACCTCCTGAAGCATACCACTTACAGAGAACATCGTCTTTCCGTTTAATCAGTAGTTCATTAAAGTAAACAGTAGAAACAGAAACGTTACCTCGAGGAGCCACTTGGGGCATGGTTTCCAGTTACAATCCTGGTGCCAGATCCAGGGCTCAACGAAGCATCCTGGAGAACTGCATACGAATGAGGTACAGCAACCTCCAGTAATACCCTATAAGCATTAGTTGCTGAGGTAGCAATGTGGTGCAGACGCACCGTGTACTCCACAACAGAATCACTTCTTACATTATTGGATGGCTCAGCAACAACTTCAGCAACAAGATGAGGTTCCATCACCTAACAACACACAAAAATAGTTTTGTGTTGTGTTTCGAAGTTTCCAGCTAGCGTGAGTGTTCAAACAACTTGGGAAAGTTTAAACAATTTAGCTGACGTAGATTTCTTTATATTTAGGGTACTTTGTTCCTTTTAGGACATCTTGATTCCTCGTCTTTGTGAATTTCTGTTCAGTTTCTAGGGGTCCAAAAACATGTTTCGGTTCATGAAAGCCCTCGACAGTTCTGGAATTGAAACATGTTTTAGGACCCCTAAAAACTAAGCAGAAGATCTAAAAGACGTGGAAACAAGATACCCTAAGAGGAATAAAGTGTTCAAACAACTGAATGACCAAATGAAATAATAAAATGCCAATGAAGTGGAATTGGATAACGTGGAGCAGTTTTTTGTAAATTACGGAAAGACACATAGGAGCGTTGGGAATTAGATCAAGTAAGGGTAGAAGGTCCAACAAACAGTCTGATATGCAAAACACATCTTGTGTCACATAATAACGTTAATATAAAATTATTTTGGGGATTCTAAGGAAAATTTGCTGTAGAAAGTCTTGTTCATACGCGATAGATAGTCGGCAATAGCTTAGGCGAGCCAGGCAGGAAGCAATGGTTGAGTGTAAAGATTTTTATTTGGATTATAGCATCGACGGATGCTTTCATACAGTTTCGACTCAATTTCGTGAATAGGGTACTTTTGAAAATTTGAGATACAAATTCAGCAAATTCAGTGGTTCTTTAGAAAGAAAACAAAGGAAGCAGTATAGGTTTTTGCCCTTGAACAAGACATGGAAATTATCAGCTTTGTTGTAGGGTAGCATGCACGAATTAGTGCCCCACCGCGCAGCAGTTATGGATTCTCGTGAATCCACCCGTCAATCGAGATATCAAACAGAAGCATTGTAACTTTATAATGAACCGCTAGGCTAAGGAAAAGATTAAGCTTAGCCTTTGAGAATCGAAGCAATAAAATATGGACCGCTCTGAACGGGTTGCGTGCGAACTTTTTTCAGTTGTTAAAACCTCTGATTGCAAAGCGTAATGTCCTGGTTTGAACCATTCTGCAGCCTTCTTTTTGCCATCTGGTGCTGTAGTCTGTTCTTTAATACACACGTACACTTCTAAGTGTTACGTTTCTCTGATTGATTGCGTGTTTAATTGATCGATTGACTGAGATTGACTGATTAATTACCTAACTGTTCACTTGAACTCCGAGTTGTTTGCCAAAAAGACGAGTAACTATACTTACTCCAAATGTCAACGAGCGCTCCTGCGGATGTGATACACCCTCAACAAATGCCTGCAGCCTGATGACTATCTCATGACCGTTTTTGTTTCTGGTGGTGTTAAGAATCTGAACCTCTGCCTCGCAGGTGATAAGACCTGCTTCAGCCTCTGATGAGTTGCCGGTGTTCACAACTGTGCCGAACTGTCCATAAGCCACTGGCGTCACAAACACATCGGCCACACCTGGCACACTCCCGCTGGTGATATTCAACTCTGTGCAACAAACAAATGCAGCTGTGTTAGATCAAAGAGGCTAAGAGCCAATTCGTTCATATTTGGGTAATATATTCTGTGAGTTTATCCACACTGAAAACTTCACGGACGCTTTCTCCACACTGCAATAACTCATTAATTGCGCATGCGCGCATATGAATGAGTTAAAAATGAAATGGTTCGATATTTGTTAGTTACTTATTACATTATGTATAAATTAGGAGTAATCATAAATTAAAGGTAAACACCACACAGAGTAAGCATACATGTTTAAAATAACGCTGCAAGCTTTCAGATGTGTTATGTGTTAGAAAAAGGTGTAGCTGTCCTATAATATAGAATAATTTCACAAGACAAGTAAAACATTTGATAGACTAACAGCGATTGCAACTCCCTAAGCCGTTTGTCTTCTTTTCCTTGGTTTGTATTAAAAAGATATCATTTTCCTGTCAGGAGCTCCTGGCCTCTTTCCTTACGTAAGACCTTATGTACAGTTTCTCTAGCAACCACTAGTTTGACACTAGTTTTTAACAATAAGTTTAGGGAAATTGTCTCGATGGTCACACTATCGCTTGGCAATCATGTGTTGCACAGTGCGAGAGCCTGTGGAGGCCCTGCATGAAATTGAGGCAAACGTTCATCGCTGGTCGAACGAAAATATTTTCAAAGAAACCCACGGTTGACCATGCACATAAAGTGATTTGCATAAAACCTTTAGCAGGAAGACGACCTGGAACTAACACTCGGACTCTGTGCTTACTGCTTAAATGGTAAGGTAATATGCAAATCATTATGTGCGCCATATTAGTTCGTTGGATTCAGAATATTTGACATATAGTAATTAAACACCACAAATTGTCAAATGTGGCAATATAAGGATGTACTACCATGTGGAATTTCAGAAACTTCATATCACAAACACAACAAAACTATGTTAAACGCCAAAAGCTGAATCCTTTTTGAACCTGCGGCGACAACCGCACCATGGGATTGTTATCAAAGTGAGGTCAGTCTGATATCAAGCAAAGAATAATGATGACTAAACTATAATACCTGTCCTCTGCATATTCATCCCGTTTGACTGAATATTTGATCCAGCTGTTTTCACCAAACCTTTCAAGACAACTACATCCTGATCACCAACTACAAAAGTAAACTTGTGATTTGTGGATACTGGGATTCTCATCTTGAACTGAATCTGTATATTCTCACCAACAGTGAACTTATTAAGGCCAGTACTCCCCTGTAAAGATGAGTTGGTCACCTGCAGGTCAACATATTCAATCGGTTGCATGGGCATTGTTAGTTGTTGTGTGGTGCTGAATGGGCTCCAGTGTGGACGATGATAGGCAAGTGACATGTTATTCAGCAACAACGTTCCAGCAGAAACCAACTGGGAGACTTGAACAGTGAGGTTGCCGAACACACCCATTCCTCTATCAAGCCTGCAAAACACAGAGAAAAATGCACAGATTCTATAAAATTATAGTTAGTATCTATACATGCAATTTTGAAACAATTTAGACATAGTATCTTTTAAAAACCTGTTGTTGAATGTAAAGGATGTTGAACACAACTTTTTCCGTGAATGGTATCTCTATTCTTATAACATAGAGGGCAAAATCAATTCGAGCTAATTGGATAACAACCGGGACATTTTTTCTTAATTCAGGGCAAAAATACTTAGCGTTGATTGGTCATTGGTATATTTCCAAAAATTTCTGAAGATTTTCCAAAAATTTCAAAAAGTCTTAAAAATGCACTAGAAACGTTTACCGAAGATTTTTTGAACAATTCCAACGGTTTTCGAACGTTTCAATATACCTCCAAAGATTTTCCGATTTTCTTTTTAAATCAAAAAGTACCTTAGAAACAATTCCAAAAATCTCCGAATATTTCCAGAGATAGCAAAGACTTTCTTACAGTCATCTCCAGCAATTTTTTCGAAGAAACTCGGTATAAACAAATTACGTTATGCAACACTTTCTCGTGGGATATATACCGCGAAGATCGAGAACAAAAAATTTTGCTCTCGCCTTAAAACATGTAATTGCCTGGTTCCTAAGAAAATTTAAGATTAGCATCCATTGTGTTTTCATTTTTATCCACATTACCTTTGTCCCGATTTAACACGGGCAATTTTGGACAAATCTGAAAACACTTGACGTGCATCTAACCTATACAAACATATATTTTCAGCAAACAATTGAAAATTAAACTGAAAAGAACTCATTTCTCAGGGAATACAATTGCAGTGTAATTTTACTTGCCTGAGATTTTAGACACGCAGCTACAGATAAATACTTTCTTTTGCGGGAGGGTGTGATTGAACAAGGAGATATGGGCAAAATGAGCACCGAAGTCTCAAGGGGAACTGGGGGTATACAGGTACTCCCCTAGAAAATCTTGAAAATTAGGTTGCCTGTGACTGAATTGTAAAACAGGCAGGCAAAACCATCATTAAATTCTAGAAATTATATTCAAATTGTTGAACTTCAAAATAACCTAAGAAAAACATAGAGGGTAATGTTGCTTTTTCTAATAGATGACCAACAGAAAGGTGTATTTTCACCGCCTTTGAGGAAGGATGGGGGGGGGTGGTAAGTGATGGGTTTGGTCAAACCCTCCCCCCCTCTCCAGACAGGGGCCTGGAACTTTTATTGTTAATTGTTAAACAAGAACTGGTATGAAAGATCAAAGGAAAAACCTATTTCAGAAGAAGTGTTGTGCATATACTAGCAACGAAAGTGCATACAATGACTACCCTTAAAAGGAAATGAATTCACATAAAGAAAAAGAAATACTCCATCTGAGCCTATGGTCAGATTCAAATCATAAGATGTTAATTAATTCATATATGTACATACATGCATGAGCTTTTAGCCAGTGTCAACTGTAGTTGGGACACTAGGAAATAACTACTCCCAATTGTTAACAACACTGGCAGTTAGCTATATAATCATATATAATTATATATATCTAGTGTATCATAAAACAAAATCATTTTAACTGTTTGCCAGTAGACTATTACAACTAAATGTGTTACAATACATACAAATATGTTTAGATTGCATATTTGAAAAAAGGTATCAATCAACACCTTTATATACCTTAAAATAATTCTTTAAGCAATCAGTTTTATGTTTTTACCTAGCTACTACATTTTAATATTTAATTTGCAAATGATTGAATGCAATATTCAGTGTACGTGCAGTGTACAACATTCATTTGATGTGTTTTGCTTTTATCAAAATTCAACCTGAAACAATGTCAGTTTCTAGAAAATCGGATTGGTCACTTAATCATGCTGGTGATCAGCTCATATATACCAAATTAAATTAACCATATATGGAAACTGACTGTTTAGTGTTTACATTTTGTTGGTTCTGAATGGATTTTAGCCATAATAATTTTCAAGTATTGGTAGGTTGGGAGAACTCAAAAAATTTAATAGTTTTAAAACAGAAACTAATAGCCAATAATAAAAGTTAAAAAATAAATAATAACAGTAAATAGTAAACTCAAGATATTTAATAGTTAATTTAATTAACAGTTATTCTAATTGTGCTTTTTGGATAAAAGATGATTATAGCCAACTCGGCGATGCACACCTCTTTCACTATTTATCTTCTCATATCCAACTCACACTCTTGCAATAATTGAAGGGCCTAGTGCTACTTAAGACAATGTATGCGACTTTGTATGAATCACTAAAATCTCCTGTTGGCTATGAAGAGATAACAGGGATTAAACTCACTTACATTGTTTTTGCACTTTTAAACCCAGGCTTCAACTCTTAATTAAACTGAAATGTTTTGAAGTTTTTAAAGCTGCATGTTTTCCTGAAGAAATAACTTGGAAATAAACAAAACTACTTAAAAGTAACTATACATATATAGAATATGGTTTTCAAATGTGTGATGTAATGTAGAAAACCATTAAATAAGGATGCTGTATGTGACTTTAATTTGTGTAAGGTAAACATAGCATGCAAATACCTGTTCTAAAACACAATCATTCTGAAGGAAAAACTCTTCACTATCAAATGAGTTTTTAAGATTCAATATTTATCAAAAAAACGAATTCTTACTACGTGTTAACTATATAACCACATGAATTAAGCTCACCTGGGAAGCGTAACACGCAAACTTCTTCTGTTATCGGAAATTATATCTGGCGCAGAGACGTTAAAGCAGGTTGTTTTGGTCGAGATATTACACACTTGAATGAAATTATTCAGTGTAGTGACATTACTTGGTGAAATCCTAAAATCCATACTAACATTGAATGCAGGTCTTGTCGCATATTCTGGATTCTTCACAAAGAAGTTAAATACCACCAAACTCTTTCCCTCATAATGCACTTGAGGATTAGAAATATTAAATGCCAAGGCCAATAATGGCTCATCAAGCTGCAAGCTTATGGTTTGACCATGAAGGACCTTTTTGTCTGTTAAAGTTTTGTATTCAAGGGAGTATGATAGATTTCCTTGACTTCGAGAAGCAAATCTGTCCTCTTTAGATTCAACAACACTGATATACTTCACAGTAATGACTGAACTGCTTAAGTTCTGAACAGAGCTCGATAATCCGATAAGGTTTAATTCAGCTAAATTCTGTATGGAACCAAAGTGCTTGATAGCTTCCGTACTTGATGTCAAATTCACAGGTAGCCCCACCCAAAGATTCTGGCCTGTAAGCCCACTTGAGACACTTAACACTGAGCCAGACACAAACTTCATGTAGGTCAAGTTTTGAAAGAGTGGCAGCTTCACAAGTAGCCGTACGTCTGTTGTGACCCTTGGTAGCTGAAATGAGATGGAAAACCTAAGTTCCTCAGAGGTTGTAAGGTTGAAACCTTCAGTCTGCACAATGGAAGTCTCAGTACCAAAAAGTATTGGAATAGTTGGTATTGCGGCTGTATATTCAGCAATGATGAGCTTTTTCTTCTGGCCAGACTCATTTACATCAACTGAGATTTCCGACCAAGTATCAGGCATAATCTGCTGTGACACTGCTGCCACAAAATGTTTACTAAACGACCAGCTCACATAAGATGATGTAATATTAACTGCAACACCATTGGGTGACGAGTGTTGGTTTAATTTTTTCTGGCTCTGTGACACAACAAACAATGGCTGTTTCCCTCCACAATTTGAGACATCTGTCATCACTTTCTTGTTATGAACTGTCACATTGCTGACAAGGTGAAACAAAACTGGAAGAACAAGGAACGTCCTGACGAAAACATCACTGTGAGTCAATGACATGCAACCTGGCGCACTTACGGAGTCGAAATCGATATTTGTCGCGTTATAAACAACGTGAAGGGTGAAATTTACATGATCGCCACCTTGGACGTAAGAAGAAGCGATCGGAGAAAGATTTTGATACGTGACGGATAAAACACCAACACCGGCACTGCCATTGAAGTGAACAGCCATGTTTCGATTGTGTTAGTTAAAGCATGTTTGTTAACAGAAACGTGAAAGTGTTCTGATGGCAAGCGTGACTCCACTTGTTATACAACCAATACAAGCTACTTGGAATCCAGTTGCAAATCTGTTAAAACAATAAACCCAAATTAAACAAGGGCTGCTTTTTTGCTAGCTGTGTACTAAAGCTCGCGAATTAATACAGGCCAAGAGAATTCTTGAACTCAACGTCGGTTTTCCTTCAACTGACTGGCAATTAAGATTCACTTAAGAGATTTCTGAATGGTTGGTTAAAGACCATTAAATAAATATTTACTGGACCTCTTCGCTTTATTGTCGTGTTTTTTAAGACTTGCATTGAAAGACCGCCACATGTAATATAAGATATACGTACACCAATCGCTTGCAATAATTATGGCCTGAACTTGAGCTCACAAAATCTTTAGATTAAAATATCCAATTTCAGCTCATAATTGGCAGATCTTTGATGTTATCAAAGTAGACTCCGCTTCGTCTTCCAAAAGAAATAGTTCAAACCGGAATTAAACGACAGACCATGATTCAAATGTCTTGATAACACCTCGTTCTAGTTATGACAATCTCGGTCTCAGAAAGACAATGTGTGTAAGTGCTTGATAGCTGAACATTTAGTATCCATAGCGTCAATCAAGGAACAGCGAAATAAGCGATCGTAGTACTAAATCTGCCATGTTTCCTTTCCCGCCATTTTGAATTGTTGTTACTAGGGCAACTCTTTGTTTGGCAAGCTTTGTCAACAATGATATTATTCAGACCCAATCAGAGAGTTTGTGGGCTTGTTAATTTTCAAAGCCTTACTATAATATACTCAGTTATCTTTATATATGTTAATGCGGAGATTTTAAGAAGCTTCACCTCTGGTCGGTTGTTTCATCTCTGTCAGCTATAGCCGTGAAAAGTGCGCCACTCAAAATCTAACAACAGCAAACAAACATCTCAAAAGAATTACGAGTTGCTTCAGTTTTAATATCCGTGGATAATTTGGAATAATTTTATTATTTTAAACAATTTAGGGTAAGAATAAATTTCTCACGCTTTGTTGTTGAGTTTTCATTGAGTTTCATATCATACAGAGATAACTTTTTTAAAGATGTAGTTTATATATATGATCAGTCAAAAGCCGTGGCACCGCCTGTTGGATTAACTAGAATTAAAAAGCAGCCTTCTAGTTCTACAGCCGAAATAATGCTGCATAATGTCTAATGAAACGTTCAAAGTATAGCACGAAATGCAATAGTATTCAGCACCTGTTCTACAGCTGGGCGAAAATATTTATGGTTTTCGACTTCGCACTACTTCATGTAGTTCAACTGTTGAAGCGTGTTTATCTCCCTCGGACTTAGCGAATTTTAGTTTTTAGCGGATAGAGTGAAATCGATTTCATAGTCTAAAGAAATATTTTGTTTCTTTTATCAAAGTTGAACAGCCGTCTTGTGTAAAATTTTTAATTTCGAACAGAGTTTTTTTTTTTACTTTTTATGTTTCTTGACGTATGTACAACAAAGCGTGAGGAAGAACGAGCATTACTGACGTAAAACGACAAAACTGACATAGATCTTCGATAGATCTTCATTTTAGTTTTAACGTGTTCGCTAATCGAAGTGATTATAGCATCGGGTTTGTTAGGTATGGGTCCATTACATAGTGACTCGGTTGTACAGTGACGACGAGCAGTCCGTATTCCACCCTCTTTGGAGGATGGCGGAGAGAACAGTTCTTTCGCGTCTACAAGCCTCGTTAACTAAAAAACAGCGACTGCTTCAGTGTAGTCTAAACAAGAACACGCGTCCACCATGTGGAAAACAAGGAGCATACATCCCATGTCTATATTAAGAGGAATTTATTCTATCTTTAGTATTGATTTATAAATGGCTAAAACAATTCTATATAACGCCGACCTATGGTGAACCAACTACGTCTGGTCGGCAATCAGGTTATTAAAAGATTATGTATTTGATTATATCTATTTACAATATTACAGTTCTGTTATAATATGTATATACAGTTGAACCCCAGTAATTCGAACTCGGATTATTCGAATCTAATGCTTATTCGAAAAAAAAAATTATATACAAAAACAGTTAACTCAACTCGGTTAATTCGAACCCCCGCTAATTCGAAGTGTTCGAATTAACAGGGTTAAACTATACATATTTTCATCAAAAAGGCGTTGACACGCGCAAAACTGTTCAAAAGAAAACTTGCAAGAGAGCAGTCGCTTTTGACATGACCTTTGGTATTTTCATACAAAAAGATAATTTTATATGAAGGTTGAAGTTATCTTGCTCTTTGTTGACAAAAGGCATATGGCTCATCTTTCCTTTTTTTTCCTATTTGCTAACTATGAATTACTAATTATGGGAAGTACTGTAATGAAGTTAGAAGGGCACTGAGTATGTTTATGTCTGTGTAAAACCCGGCTGATTCACTCTTGAAGTAAGCACAAACAAAAGCCTATTCAAAGAAAATTTTTGATTGAGCAATAAAAGACAAAAGGAATACTAGAGTCGAAATGAAGTTAAAGCAAGCGCTTTGTATTGGATTTGTTCAAAACCGTGTTCACTTTACAAGTGAAGACGGGTAGGCTCTCCAAAAGACCCTTGCTTGAAGTTGTGTCATTAGTGCGTGTACAAAATCGACAGAACTTGAGTGTCAGAATTTAGAATGGACGGTATATAACTAAAACACGCTAGAGAGATCATATTCTGTGCCTACAATCCTTTGGTTCTGAAAAACAAACTTGCTGTTGTTTAAAATTATTTTGAGTTCTATATATGGCCAAAATCACCAAAAGCTTGGGGTTCAAGTTTTATTTTATAAAGGGATTCTTGCTTATCTCATACTTGTCAACACCTTTTTGATTGAGATATAAAAAGCGTTCTTTTATATACTACCTACACGTTCTAGAAAGCTAAATTTTTACAAATAGGTTTACTCTAAATCAGCGAAAATCTTATTCTCAAAAAATTTCTGTAAAACAATACTAATACAGCTTACGGAAGTTGGGGATGAAGCGGAATATTTCAAACCAGAATAATCATGTTCATTTCGGAATATTTTCCAAATATTCATCTTCCAGAGACAAATATTCTCAAATATTTATATTCCCTGGTCTGGGTGGCCCAATATTCATATTCCAAGGTCAAAATAGTCAAATATTCATATTCCGAGGCCAAAAATATGCGAACGTTCATATTGTTCATATTCCGAAATTCTGCTTCATCCCTCAATTTATTATACACAGTTGAACGCTTCTGCCGATTAAACTCTGTTATATCTTGCTCCCTAGTTCAATATTACAAATGGTACAATGTTAAAACGCAATAAAACATTTCGTTCAGTCCCCAACCTAATAGAAGTTTCCCTTCGCCACACTGAAGCACTAAGTATTCAATCATCCATCCCAAAACAGATGGCGGCTGCATAGTTTACCACAATGCATTGCGAGCCTTATACCGCTAAAAGAAGCTCAGGGAAGTTGACAACTGGTAAACTCTTCCTTGTACTAACAACACTGTGTCTGGCAAATTTGAGGTTTACAGATTCTCTATGCGTTTTTATAGTCAAGTGTAGACGTTAATGCGCTAAGACTTATGGGTAAATGTACAAGTCGAAACTCTTTTGCATAATCGTTGATTCTCTTTCTTTGATTCAAACTGCCTCGCTTTTATACACTCAACCCAGCCAAAACAAAGCCAAGTAATGGGTTTGTCAAGTTCTCTCACCTGGGAGCTACACATTTCTGACAAACACTTTTCGAGACGTTTTCCGGCTTCATATAATAGTGAGATTTAGCAGCGCGTATACGTGAGACGCCAAACGTCAATTTGCGGTCTGACGTTTGCCGTACTTTTGTCTTGATTTTAGCTTCACGTTGATGTGAGCTTCAAGCACAAACACGCCAGCGACTCGAGTTAAAATGGAAACCAGTGTCAAGTATCTTTAAAATATCTTATTCTGAAAGTACATATTAGCGAAGGAAAGAAATTTTTACTGTTGTATGCCACAGTTTAATTTTGTTTGATTCCCGTTCATAAGAATTGCCAGTTAGCACTAGGCTGAACAATTTATTGTGTTGTTTCTTCAATTTAGCTAACTGAACATTAAGCATAACATCCCTTACCTTTTTTACGACTTAAAACCTAGTTTTTTGCCTTTAAAAAAGATAAAATCTCACGTAAATATCAAACGCGAAAACCCTTACCTTGGCGTACGTACGGCAAACGTAAAACGGCCGACGCGAGAAAATCTTGCTGACGTGAACACATTTCACGTTCGCGTCTTGCGTATACGCGATGCTTAACCTCCCTAATATTGGTTCTTTCTCTTCATGATCAAATTAACGAAAGCAAAGGCACGATGTAAAAGCGTCTCGTTAACCTTGTTGCTTTGTCTCGGTTAACGGAGGTATGGACCCCCTTTTGTTCCTCAAATCCCGGCCGTTTCAAAATTCACCCACTATTAGGAACGGTAAAACTTCTAGCTTATGAACTGCGATATCAACATCGTAATCGGTTAAAAGACGAAATTTTTGTGACGAGTACCAAGACTATTTCTACTCTCAACCGACCTCAACCTCATTCCAGAGCCACAACTCCTTTGGTCAGCGCCATCCGCTCTTGGCGCTGGTCAAGAGGAACGTTGGCTCTGGGAACGAGATTTGAGCAACTCCGGAACTCGTCTGTACCATTCGTGTTGTCTTCCATAGCTATGTCACCAACCAAAAAGTAAAGGAGTACGTTTCAAGTCAGTAACACCAGAATCTGTATTGTTAACACTGCAGTTCAGAGAACAAGCCTTCCCAAACCATTTCAACACACGAAGCGTACTTCTGTGCTTGCCTGAGGAACTTTTTCAAGGCAGACTCGTACTTTCGGTTTTTGTTTGGATATTTCTTGCTCTTCAGCATCTTGTCTGCCATATAATGGAGCCAAAGCACGTTGGTGGACGGGTAAAACGTCTCCCAGTCGTTACTATGGGAACAAATACAACATGGAAATTATGCAGTAACACCTACTTAATAGAATTACCTAGTTACCAAGATTTATTTTTATTTGGGCGCGCGAGCGGGCAAGATAAAACGAATCCTGCAATTTGATTGGTTCTGTGAACAGGCCGAATTTAACGATCTTTGTATCTTCTGTGAGAGAACTATTACTAGGATTTGGATGTAAGGGAGTTTTGTGAAGATATTGGAATAGAAAAAAATAGGGCTATTAACACACAAGCTGAAGATCATTTACTAAAACCATTTTAAGTACTCACTCATTTGCTTTTCTCATCAAGCGGTAAATATCAAACTGATAGTCTCCCTTTCCCGTGAACTGATCTTCATCATTGGCTAAGTCGCAAAATACTGTGACGCCATCTACAGCAGGGGAAGTAAATATGGTCAAGCTTAAAAATTACAAACATTGATTCAGAAGAGACAAAGTGAAGTTAAACACAAAGAGGACGATTGTCGTATTTAAAGCTGCAAACACTGTTTGACAGCCAACAAAAATGACTATGCACAACTGTACACAAACTCAGTCTAACTTGGAAACAATCATTTAAAAAAAACCTTACGCACGATTAACTGTTCAACCAAACTTTCCCTTTTAGCACACGAACAATAGTTTCTTTAATTCTTTTATCACTTATCCTAATTTAGTTTCGTTCCCTTTTATCCGCTAGTTATTTTTGTTATCTATCTGATGAAGCCTTCCACAAGAGAATGCGAAAAGTGAAAGTATTTTTAAAATTTTTTAACGCGTGAAGACCGTAAAACGTTTTACAGATTTTTTATCATGCTTTATCCACGCGAGAACCTGAAGACCGTTAACTGTACATCATAAAGCGAGCATTACCATTAACAACAATTAATACCAAATCCTTCCAATAAAAAAGCGTCTTTTGACGTTTACTTTGGTGTTACTGATGTTCACGTCAACCTCACCCCTCAGTTTACAGAATCAACGATAGCCTACCCTTTCTCATCCTTGACAGGGTGAAATCGATAACGCTGGCTAAAACGCCGTGTGTCTCGAATACAAACTTCTCTCCACCAATGGAGTATGTAACCGTCTCTTGGTCTGTCCGAGAGATCAACACGTTGCCCCAGTGTAGGTCCCGGTGCTCGAACTCAAACGCCTGCTCCGCAACAGCGAGAGAAAACGCCGTTTGTTTGAGAATACTCATCGCTTCGTCCAAGCCCTGAAACTCGAAATGTTCCAAATCGCGTCCACCGTTGGCAAACTCGAATACGATAAAGTGTTGGTCATCCGGAAAGATATCTGGAGATAAATGAAAAACAATTTATCTTCAAGTTCCAGTTCCTAATATAGAGTGGACAAAGCCGAAAAGAATCAGCATTGCCGAAATTTCTATCATCAAACACGATCTCAAAAATAGGGACATGGAATGTGAGGACTATGTATGAAGGAGGGAAGACTACTACAATTGTAAGAGAGTTGAAGTCCAATAGCCTGCAAGTTTTGGTCTGTGCGAAACACGGATTAAGACGGACGTCTTATCTAGTAAGCTTAGACCAGGCGAGGTAACTATGTATTTGGTTCATATGGAGTAGAATGCACACGGAGGGGGTACCGGAAGGACTTTTGTTGTCTAGAGAGGCATAGAAAGCTGTTATGATTTGAGGACCAATCAGCTGCAGGATCATTACAGCTCAGTTCAAGACTAGTCATCTCAGGATAAAGCTGAAAGTCGTATGCGCCAACAAATGAGGCCACAGAAGAAGTAAAGGAAGATTTCTATGACAGTCTGCAGGCCGTATTAGACAAAAGAAAAATGAGGAAAGTTTTACTTCTTCAATAAAAAAAATTGGAACTAACAACACTGGGTGCAAAGAAATAATGGGCAAATATGGACTTGGCCATATGAATGAAAATGGTGAACTGTTTATAGATTTTTGTGTATATGATAGGGCTGTTATTAGGGGGTCCATATTTCCACAAAGAGGTAGGCACGAGGTTACCTGGGTTTCCTCAGACCATGTAATTGAGAACCAGATCGATCACATTGGTAATGATACCAGGTTTAGGAGATCACATTGGTAATGACACCAGGTTTAGGATATCACATTGGTAATGACACCAGGTTTAGGATATCACATTGGTAATGACACCAGGTTCAGGAGATCCCGTCTAAACGTCAAAATAGAGACCTTAAGCACCTGATGTTCGTGTTTCCACGGAGGCCAAACGGAAATCAAATATCAGTAGTTGACGCTTACTTGCACACGTCATGCGGTCGTGGTAATCGTCATGAAGGTGAAAAGCATCTTTACGGCCTCCGTGACGATCACCATGACCGCATGACGTGTGCAAGTACGCGTCAACTACTGATACTTGATTTCCGGTTGGTCTCCGTGGCAACACCGATGTCTCATGCTTAAGGTCTCTAAAAGAGCGTGGGCAGATTCTGCATCACCGAGGTTCAAGCTTTAGAGATGGGTATCTATTTCTGACATGTGGACCAAATACAACGTCCAGCTCTTAAAGGAAAAGCCACATGCGGATGTCTCCCAGAGCAACAAGATGCACCAGCGAATATTATAAGAGAACATTGTTACATGTACCTAGTGTCCCCAAGTAGCTTTTTGTTTTCAGTCATGCAGTGAAATCTTAAGCTCACCTGGTCGGTCATTCTCAGAGCCATGTTGTCTGTCCCAACTGTCCCACTCTTTTATCAGTTTGGCTGGGTACCTCCCCTGGCAGCAACTCACGCTGCAGAGAGTGGAAAGAAGACAAAATACATTTTAAGGATAACATTTCTTAAAGTGGGCCAGGGCAGTGTCGATACCTGAAAAATTGCAGTATTATATATTCCAGTAATTAATTATATAAGACCAAGTAGAAGCTCTCAAATTAAGCTAAACTGCTTAAAATGCACGAGACTACACCTCCAGGCATACAAAATTTCAAAATACTTTAACTTACTTTTCTTCTTGCTACCTTTTTATAAATTGAAAACTGTAAATAAATGTCAGTGTTTATTAACTCAAGTATACATATTTGTTCAGAACTGCTATATATTATTGTATAGGCACAACTTACCGATGAACTCTAACATAGTTTGGTGCCATACATATGGCTTCGTTTTCTTTCTCATCTACCTGAAATATTATTTAGGAAAAGGTTAAATAGTAAATGAGGGTCTTTTTAAAAGCAAGTTTGTTAAACTTTTTTTCCATTCTTGTAACTTACATCGGAATGTCCCAAGTTGCTCAGCTCTCTGAAAAATATAAAAAGTCTCCGTAAACCTTTGTGCCTGCACAACCTTTAACTAACATTTCTGTTTCTTAGTTCAGGGATAAAAAAAAGATAAAAATCAAAAATGATTCATTCATTCATCTATCCTTCAAACTGGCGAGTTTCGAATTCATGTAGTTTCCATCCCTATAGCTAGGTAACACTTCAGATTTCTGAAAAACATTGTAACTTAAATTGATTTACTTAAAACAAAAGTGATTTTAAAAAACATAAATTAAAGGACTTTACCTGGAAATAACAATTTCTGGAAGAATATCTTCAAACGTTTTTTGAGGTACTCCATTGATTTCGATTTTTCCTCCAACTGGTATTATCTGATTGATTTAAAAAACATAATAAATAAATGTGTTTAAAACATCTAAAAAACTAAATTAAAAGTTATAACTTCACTATTTATGCATAAATTATATATATATTAATTATTAGTTAGAGCCTGTTCAATTGTAGTGGCTATAATAAGTTATATATTAAACCCTGTTTATTAAAACATGACTGGATTATTAAAATTTGAAATATACAGTAATTATCCGGGATTTTTTGCAGGAGGTTGTGATCGAACAATGGATCGACCAAACAAAGGCTGAAAGGAAACCCTGTGTCATATTGATTCTCCCCTGGGAATTTTTGAAAATTAGGTTGTCTGATATAAGTTAAAAACATGGATAATTACTATTAAATCTTTTGAATTTTTTTCAGTCTTAGAGAACAACCTTAGTATTGACTAATCAAAAAGGGTACAAATTTTTTTATTTCATTTTATATTGTGTAATTATAAGTACACAGTGAATCTGAACAGAATAACAGCACTTAATCTGTTAGAGAATGCTGCTTCTTGAAATAGTGGTTAACAAAAAAGTGGACCTTTGCAGCTTATAGGAGGGTGGGGAGGGGGAGGGGGGTTGGGTACACCCCCCTTCCTACAGGCCTGATCATAATATATGTAACTTAAACCTTATAGCTGTTTAGTTTCAACCTTAAATGTTTTTTTTTAAATCTTGATCTTGAATAAAATTTGAAAGAAATTTTTTCATTTTAAAACCTTTATTTTCAATCGCCACCTGGTAGGTGAAGCCCAGTTGGAAAAGTGCCAGTCTCTCTTGCAAGAGGCCCGGATGTTATTCCTGAGGCCAGACCTTCACTCAGGTTCTGTAAATAACTGACAAGGTCCTAAGTTGGCATGCTGCTTTTGCTCTAGCATTACTAGTTTTACTAAGAATATAAGAGGTTTTTTTAAAAGCACTTATTTGGTAGATTCACGGTTATCTGTTACTAGTAAATAAACAATTTATATGTGTCAGGACTTCCTAACATTTCCTCATGATTAAGTTTTTTCGGAAATTTCCCAGGCATTCAGTACCTTTAATGCAACTTGTTTTCTTCCCATGTTGGAACTATAAACTTCACCATAAACACCTTCACCAAGTTTGTTACATTTTTTTAGGACACTAAATAAAAAAACAAGGAAAAAGCAACCCGTGTTAATTAACTTTCAATATATTAACAGTGTTTGTCATTTGAGGTGCACAATCGCGCATCATCGCGCACCCGAAATCAACCCAAGAAGCGCAAAAAACAGAGCACCTACACACACAAAAAAATCACTCGCCTTATTGTTTTGTCTTGCCCCTTTTTTTTTGACATATATCTTTAAAACTTTTAATTGTCACTGCTATTGTGCAATCGATTGTGGACCATCCCGCAAATTTCATTCAACAGGAAGTATATTGAATTGAGTAATGAAGTCATATGATATTATAACAATAGTGCTTTAACCCAAAATTTTCAAAATTAAAGCAAATGACTGAGAGGAAAATCACTCATGCACCTAAACGATCTCAGGTGAGCTTTTTCTCACTCATCTAGGATTTTCAAACGACAAGCACTGCATTAACTCAACCAGCAGCTATTCAACAAAGTGGAAATATATTATTATTATTATAATAGAATGACTCAATCCCTTACCTTGGTTTAAAAACATCCTTCATTTTAAGAATTTTATCTTGTTCACATTCTAGAAGCACTTTCTCAAAAGCGCTCAAATAAACAGCTTCTTCCTCTTGTTCTACAGGTTTCTTGATTGGTGTGAGTGCCTCCTACAAGTAAATTCACCATGACTTTATTCTGCAAAATTATTTAATCAATATATTTAATGCAACTGTTTTCTAACTAATGTTTTTTAAAGGTCTGAGTCAATTTCATCAAGAGTGTGTCCCTGGCTATTTGCAAAAATGCTAAATTTTCTTATCGACACAAGGAAAGTTGTTGTAGGTTGTTGTTGTTTATTAAAAACAAAAGTTACAGTAGCTTTAAAGATAAATAATTATTACCAAGTAAGATTTATTTTATACTTTTAATCCTCACCCCCCTTCTAGAGATTTGCCCTCTTTCTTGTAAACAAATAATGTACATCACATATCCCTTTCCCTCCAAAACCATTCTCAATTATCAAACTTGTTGCACTGGTCAACTTTACCCTTCTGTCTCATTATATCTGGCTCTAACATTTCAAAAGCATAGTTCTTTTTAGATTACAAGACCTTAAATAACTTTCATTTGTTAAACTTGTCCAAGTCTCAATCTTTTCAGTTAAAATTGAACATATGTAACATTTTAGCTGTTTATGCTAGTCCTTGTAAATTCTCACTAATAATTTGCCTGAAAATTTCAAATTAAACCCAAAGTCACATAGAAAAATTGTTTGGGATTAAGCTATACTCTATTAATAATTAATCAATAAATATTGTACTCTCTAATTAACCATAACTTAGTATAAAAACTTGATGTGTGTGAGGTCCATCAGGAAGAAAACTTTGCCTGAAGTCTTAATATGTCCAGACAGAAGGCAAAAATATTCCCCTAGACAAACTATATATATGGCTCATATTATGACATCAATTTTGATCTGCTGCAGAGAAAAGCCCATGACATGGGGTAAACTACTAACCCTGGAGTGGCTGATAATTATACATGTAAACAACTATTATTTCTGAAAAAATGATCCTCTGTGTACAACTTAGTTTGGGACTGTACTGTTGATAATTTTCTATGTTTTTACTCTTGTTATCAGTATCAGCTTACCTTGTAATAATTAAGCAGTAACTCATAACAAACCTCATGCTGATGTATATGCCTGACTCTTGCCCAATGCAAGAAAGCTGTCCTTTTTTGAAATAGTTGCTGACAATTTTTTTGTTGGACTTTAAATTTTTCACACTGCACTGTTATTTTAATCTAGGTATATTATTATTCAATTTTCAAAAATTTCCACTCTGTACTTTTATTTTGCTTTTCACTATAGTCTATTACTAAATTTGGAAGATTTACATCCTTCCTGTACCATTGTAATTTATTGGGCTCTTACTAGTTAATAGATTAATAAGGATTCCAGAATACTGAGCCAACTTACAACTAATCAGAATGTACAAGCTAGGTAGCTTTAAGTTATTGATCTAAAACCAGTACCGCCTTAATTATGAATATTAATAAACAAATTAGTCTAGATTGTAACATACTGTTTAAATGTTGGCAAGTCACTTACCTTAAAGGAGAGCACTTTGGAAGACAACAAAGGATTCTTAACTGGTGTCAGGGGTCCTTTATCAGGAATTTCTGACCATGTAGTTCTCTCGCTTGATCTCTTTCTTGACTTTGACAATAATGGAGTGAGTCTTAGTTTCTCAAGAGAGACGGTGCACTCCTTCAGTAGAACCGAAGTTTGACCTGACTTGTTTGATAACGGGTATGAGTTCCTCTTACATCTATCTTTTGCAAGGTTGAACAGATGAGAGTTCGTGCCATCAGTTGAAAATGAAGCAGGGTTAGACAATGATGTCTGGCATGGTAAGGATACATGTCTTTGAGTGTTCATATTGGTTGTGAATGATGGAGTTAGTGACAGTCGTTCTAGCAAAACACTACACTTTTTTGAGCACACAATACTACTACTTTCTCCTGATTTGTGAGACAAACTATGGTTTTTACTAAAAGAGAAACTGCTGGTGTCTTCGAAGCCAAAGAGATTATGTCCCGCAAAAGCTGTAGTGTTTGGTGTACTGTGAACGTGCTCTGAGCTGGGAGCTGTTTTTATACATGGAGGTGCACTGTGGCAACTGTCATCAAACAATAGAGGAGAAAAATCACAACCTGCTAGAGTCTCTTTTCGCTGGGTCTCAATAGAGGAACCAAAAGAACTGTCAGGAGATTCTTTTTTGGTTTGACAAGGTATTGCTCCCATCCTAAATTCAGGTGATAAATCTTCTGAAGAACTTCTACTGACCACTGATTCACTACTGTTTCTAACAGCTCTTTCAGGTTTACTACCATTTTCTGGTGTTAATGCTATTTTTGCCTTTGCAGCCCTGGTCACCTCTCTTGGCCTGTTTTGAACAAGTGAAACAGTAACAAATTTAAGTTAAGAATGAATTTCACAATTATGGCATCTGATGGAAATACAGTCTGATTAACCAATTGATTCACAATCAAGAAAAAATATGGGGAATTAAGTTGTTTATAACTCTATATTATGTTTCTGCTTCCCATTAACAATGTTAAAACTTGTTGTGTTACAGTAAATTTTACGATATCATACAGATGCAAAAGTGATTTTGATTAATTTATTACTTTTATGAATAAAACTTTCAGATGGCCACTTACATTAATTAAGCAGTTGAAAACCTTAAAAACTTGGTTTGTGTAGTATACGTATATCTTGTTAAGAGAAAATTTTCTCTAAAAAATATCAGACACAGCTCTAAAATGAACATATGTTGTCACCTAGCTGTTAGTTTAAACAAGTTCCCTCATTAACCTCTTAAGCTACAATAGTTACTTTTTTCCTACTAAGTTGATCAAAAATTTGCAGTGGTTGATAATAATATTTGTTTTATTATTACACGCCGATACACTAAACAGTTCATTACTGTTATCTACAATAGTATGCATAAATATTTTTGTTTAATTAATTTTACAGCTTTCAGGCTTTCCTTGGCTTTGGAGATAGCTGAGAAAATAACGACATCAGCCACAAGTATAAAACAAATTAACAACCATCAATATAAACTTTAACATGCCTTTAAAAAAGGCATTTACTGTGCAATTTGATCAGTTTTGTGGGTTTGTGATTATTTGTTTTAAAAATGATAATATATCCAAAACAGAAAGAAAAGTACATAAGTACTTAAATAGAAATCTATACAACGTAAATGGTCTAGTTAGTCTAGTTTTCAAAGACCCGAAAGGAAAGTTTTCTTGTCACTTTTTCAAAACAGAACTTCTGAGGACTTACCTTCCACGAATATTGTTTATCCTTTTGACACTCTCGTTTTGTGGGTCTTGTCTTGATTCGTTTGTGAAAGACAACTTGTGGGGTTTCGTAAAGCCATCAGTGGCAAGTATCTTTTTGGACCTAAACAGATACACCAACCATAATATACTATATGGACGAATATTTAAAGTTTCTTTTAACTGAAGCAAGAAGAAACTACACAATAACCGATTACTTTCAGAATATCGACGGCCATTTTAAAATTTAGAGCTATCAAACAGCTGATGACGAGGGTCCGTTTAACTTACAGCTTTAAAGAGAGTAGAGATTCCACTTTAAAAGATATTTAGAGACAACACAGCCTGGGATAAGATATATCGCGCAAAGGAATAACTGAACCAAAGTATTTATATTAATACTCACCAATGGTTCGACCTTGGAAATGCCGTTACGCGATTGAAAGCTCGATCCTTTTTCGCGAGTGGGGATTTGAACACTTCATCCGGTGATTCCCACGAGGAATCTTTAACCACTCGTAACTTTTGCTTCCCATAAGTACGAACTTGTTTCAGTGGCATAACAAAATAATTTGGAAAACAAAAATTTCTACAAAACAAGTATTTCAAATTCTGTGTAAAATCGTTCGAAATTGCCTACAACTCCAAATATGGAGGTGCTAGTAACCAATCCCCCCAGCCGTTTCTAAAGGGACTGGCCAGGTGGTCCCCAAGCTCTTTCATGCGGGTTGGCAATCGTAGTTTTTTTTCCAAAAGTTGAAAATTTGTTGTCGAATCGGGCTACCTTTAATGTAAGTAGTGGTTTGGGGCGAGAAAGCCATTTTGTGGGGCTTGCCTGGTGCCTTGCTGCTTGCCGCTCCGAGTGTAGGCTGAACGCTTGTTGATGTAAAGTTTTGCTTGTTAATTTGATTTTGATAACCGACTTTTATTAATGCGATGCTAAGCTTTTTCTAAATATTTCTGATAATGATTAGAACTGCCCCGTTTTTATGTGTACAATTCAGTTGAGGTTAACACGTGCGTTTTACTTTAATACTGAATTAAAATGAAAAGGATTTGCTGGTATGTAAATAAACAAGCAGAGAACGCCAGTTTTAGACTACTGGTCAATACAGATCCGCTATGTAGCTTTAACCAACTCTCCCGTTTGGCAACCAGCCTACGGGCCTGAATATTCTGCTACTTGAACAGAGAATCGCAAAAATTAGTTCTCACCAGAAATTTCAGTCATCTCGAGCAGCAAAAATTTGCTCCCGCAAACCACAAAAAATCGCCAATCCGCAAAATAAAACTCCTGCAAAATTTTCGTGCAACACGGAATGTTCAATAAAGGTCAAAATATCAGGTTTTTATGATGCGTTTGTCCAATTTTCCAGGCCAGTAGTCACAGAATAACATCAACTCCTTCGTTGATGCTAACACTCTGTTAAACAAGTGGACTTCGTTTAGCTCGGTAAGTGCGAGTATTCACATTGGGCAGCAGTGTAAAAAAAGTCAGTCTTGTTTAAGTCTTTTAATTGAAAACAACACGACACAATCACAGGATACGAGAAGATACAACACGATGCGATACAATGCAATACAATAATATTAATACTTTACCATACGGTCGATCGATGCCATAGGAAATGATGGGATACAATACAATAATTGTAATATAATACATTGAAGATACGGTGAGATACGATACAACTCCATCTTAAATTGACAATTCTTTCATGTGATTTTTTCAAAATACAAGAATCGTTCAGAATTCGTATTATGAATTTAATACTTTATGTGCATTTAGTCCAAAAGATTCAGCTTCTGTATCCGCACCTTGAAAGCGTTCATGTTGCCCCTGAAAGTGATCATGAAAAACGAGCAACGGGAGGAAAACAAGCGTTCTTACAATACTATGAAAGAACTCAGGCTCTTTCTACAAGGCTCGTTTTTCGCTTTACAGAACATAGTAAGAAATAAGTTTAATAATAAAATGACAGTAATAGTAAAGGATTTAATAACAGTATTTCAGTCTACAATGTGGCTCTTCACCAACTATTTACAATGATCTAAAACAGTATACGGCAATATAACCTACAATGCAACGATAATATACTAAATAAAATAAAATGACTTAAGAAACTGCGTAACAGAATTGCAGAATGTTTTAGAATGAGAAATTCTTGACTTGAAAGTGACGTCATAGTGACCGTGTTGGGTTGAATTGGGGCTCCAACTTGGCCGCTTCATCTTTTGTCTTAAGCGTCTCTAGAGTCCGTGAAAGTCAAAATTATTTCGTGGATTCAGGTGGCAAACTGTTAAACGTTTTTGATGCGGATGCCTAAAAGTTTTTTTGCAAGGATTTGGAGGACCGGGTGCTGGCTAACGAGGGTCTTTCGTTTTTTAAACTCTTGTGCAAACACCTGAGTATACCACGAGTTTCAACCCAGGCTGCTCGAGGTATCTGCCCGCTCACTATGGAACAACAGGAATATTCAGATAAACCACAACACAGTGTTCTATAGAGAATGGTTATCAAAAGGGATATCATCAGTAGCGCACCTTTTGGATGAAAAAAACAGCTTCTTAATTTTTGAAGCGCTAAATTCCAAATATGGAATAAACAGAAATTTTGTTGAATACTGCGAAATAAAAAGCGCAATACCAAGGCAGTGGAAACAAAAGCTAAAAGAACCACAAGCAAACACATCAAAACAGATCAAACTATGGTACGACACACCAAAGTTACTGACAACAAAATGTATTTACTCAAGAATTATAAAATACAAATTTGCTTCTCCAACCTCGGAAAACATCCTACTAAATCGCGGAGTAGATGGTGAAAATGTTCAAAGCTTCTATTTGTTACCGTTCCGTTGTACTAAAGAAACTAAATTAATAGCATTTCAAATCAAGATTTTACATAATATTTTGCCAACAA
>JAOBAT010061241.1:0-25355 GCA_026413305.1 Hydrozoanthus tunicans | reverse complement strand
GAGCTGTTTCATACTTGCGTTGTCATTACGAGGATGGCACAAACAGCTGCAGATTAATTGCTTCCAAGTCCAAAGTCACCCCTTTGAAGCCTATCACAGTACCTCGACTAGAGCTTATGAGTGCAGTGTTGGGTTTGCGATTAACCCAGCGCATTGCGACGACCCTTGAAATACCCTTGATGAAGGCAAACTTCTACTCAGACAGTATGGATGTGTTATGGTGGGTGCGGGGACGGGGTCGCGACTTCCACCCGGTTGTTGCTAACCGTATAGGAGAAATTCAGCTCAATTCTGAACCATCCCAATGGCAGCATGTAGTAACAGGAGAAAACCCAGCTGACCTATGTACGAGGGGAGCTACTCCTCTTGAGTTATCGCAGTGTGCGTTGTGGTGGAGTGGACCGAAGTGGTTGTTAGAGAAATCTTCATGGCCAAAGATGCGGCTAGACTGCCGTCCAAAGGAGCTACCAGAAGTAAAAGCAACTAAGGAGCAGGTTAACAATCAAAAGGTGGTTTTTGTTTCTCAACGACAACCAGCATTAACCGTCTTTTCAGGAGTCAGAGGAATGCTGAATTCCAGGCCTTTAACTTACCAAACCGGAGATCCAAGAGATGATGTTCCCCTCACACCAAGCCAGGTGGCCATGGCCAGGCGGGAGGAAACTTTGCACCCGAAGTTGATGAAGAAATCAGATTTGACCCTCGAAAAAGGTGGCGCAAGATTCAGGAACTGATATCCAGAATTTGGCGCAGGTGGTTAAAGGAATACCTGCCTACCTTAAATTCAAGACCAAAGTGGACCAGTGTGGTTCAAGATTTAAAGGAAGGAGATGTTGTTCTCGTTTTGGATCCAGATTTACCTCGTGCGAAATGGCCACTGGGAAGGATTACCCATACCTATCCAGGACAAGACGGACACACGCGGGTTGCAAGAGTGCAGTGTGGTGGAAGAGTAGTTGTGAGACCGATTCACAAGTTGGTCCCCCTAGTTTGAAGGACTTAAAGGAACACTGAGACAGTTGATTATATTGACACTCATATTGATACACACTGTGATCCTCTGATCCCAGTGCGGGGAGGGGGAATGTTAAGGCAAGACAGTGAACGCGTGTGAGTAGTCACGTGGTGTTGGGTTTTTTGCCGCGTTTTAGTATATTTTTCACATGTCCTTTCGAAAAAGAAAAACATTTTCATTTTCTCGCGAGACTTGCTTTGGTTTTGTTAACTTGTGAAAGGTTTCGTTCTTTATCAAAGTAAAAGAGGAGAATCGTAATAGTTTTTTGTGTGTTTGGACGTTCTTTGGAACAGATACAGTATTTTGAAATTCATACCTCGACATGCTTGAAAGAAAAATAACTTGGGTTTTCCAGCAAGAGATTTTCCCTTAAAATATCCAGTTATCTCTCTGATCTCCATCTTGTCATCTGTCCCATAGACCACACCCTCTTCACCATGACTCAGCAAGGCAAAAATAACAGCATTGTACTTAGAATAGTCCATCGTGGCCAAGTCTTTCAACTTGCGCCTGATCTCGTAACACCTCTGATTGTCATAGGCTCTCACATCAAAAAGCAGCTTCTGGAAGATTCTTTTGAGATTGTCTCGGTCTACATCTGTGCCATTACGTGGGTAGTTTTGCATGCCAGATGAACGAAGGAACTCGCGGTTGTTAATAATGACTGCAATCCCGCGAGGTGTTTGGTCCATCCTGTATCTTGTGCTGGTATCAACTGATTCAGCGATGCCTGCTGCTGAATGCGATGATCCATGCCCAAACAGACTCATGAGGCCAGCATCTGCCTGATCACCTAGGAGACGACAGCGCACTTATCAGATCTCAAACTATGTGAATAAAATAAGACTTGCAAACAATGACCTTTTCAAGGCTTTTGTCATATTGGCTTGGGGTTTGTTGTTGGTTTTTATAGCAGTATGTGAACAAGATTGTAAGAACCAAACAACATGAGGTGGTCTTGTCCAGGAGGCACACAGTGTTACATTTTGTTCATATTGTTTTAAATGACTTAGGGTCATTCAGCAGTAGTAACCAGTGAGCTCTCTTTATGGTACTCAAGTAATAGGGTCACTTAAACTGGTTGAGAATTACGACATCAAGTCGATCTGACTATTTTGGGCAGAAAAATCTGTGTGTGAGAAGCACAGACAAAAAAGTGTTATAGAAGGTGGTTGTTCAGACTGCTTTTGCAGGGGCAGAAGCTCAAAACAGTTGGGTTGACAGTAGATCTTGTGGTTCAATACAATACAGTACGATACAATATCGTTTACTTTGAGAGGGTAAAAAAACAGGTTAGCCCTTCTGGGAGTACGCTAACACATGGCCCTCTAACACTAAAATTTACACAATACAAATTAATAAGAATTTACAAAAGATATATAGTTACAAATAAAATTACTTACAACCTATACACCTAGTCAAGTGCACTCAGTTTTGTTACAAAATAAACAACTAGCCTTCTATACACCTAATCAATTCTTATAATAACCAAACAAAATAGCAGTCACAGTAGAGTTGAAAACGGCACATAAAGCAGTAAACATCCTCAAAATGCTTAACAAAGTTTAGTTTGTTCATAAAAGATTTTTAGTTGAGACTTAAAAGAAGTAGCAAGAGTGGTTACAAGGTTAGAGGAGTTCTTACAAGAAGCTTTACTTCAGAGGGTAGAGCATTAAATAGAACTGGTTTAATACAAGACAGGAGAGATTCTGTTGATACAGTAAATTAAAATAAAAATATTACAGTTAAAAACATGGGAATTAATTTTCATATCCACTTGCGAATGCAAGTGGTCAGAAGGATGTGTACACTGAACTGAAACAAACCTCAGTGGCAAAGCAGGTGAAACCATAAGAAGCTTTGTCAACTCAGAATAGTCATAAAAGATAAAGTTACAATTTGAAAACAAATGTTTTTAAGCTTAAACTCATTTACAGTTTAAAAACTTTTAACCTATAGATGAGCTAATGCTCAAAAATTATTTCTTTCGGTTAAATTTTTGTTGTTTTTCCTTTAATATAAACCAGTCTTATGCTCTTTAGCTTTGGGAGCAAGACCTATCACCTGCTGTATTACCAAACCATATACATGGAGTGGGCTTGATACAGCCTATCAGTACTTGGAGTTTTCCCAAGATTTGTGAAACTATGGTTGCACATGGAATGATTTGATTTAGGTTCAGCGAGGAAAAAAATCTTCCTAATTCTTAAGATTAAAGACTAATTTTTTTTTTAAATTCCCCCTCGAGACATCAGATTATATGGGTGAAACGAAGACACAGCCTACTAAAACCGACGATCTTAGTTTTTTTTATTAGGACATGATCTGTAGATTTATAAAAAACTATTTTGAGAAATTTCTATGTTGGAAAACATTAACTTATCACTTCTAATACAGCTTATTCAATGAAATACATCTCTGAGACTGATGAACCTTAACAAGTTGAAGCATTTGAAGTTAATGACTCGGTGGTTTTAAAAATTTTTAAGATTATCGCGCAAGAGCCTTGGTTACAATCATCTCTTCTGATGTCTTCAACAACCGCTGTTTATTTTTTATAATACTACTCACATTTGATTCAGGAACGAATCAAAAGAAACAGCCGCAAATAAAACCGACTCGCTCGAACGACCACAATCAACAATGCTAATCGTTCTGAATTTTGAAGGGTAATTTTCATCCCCGTAAGTTTTTTCAAATTCAAATTTTATGAAATTTGGCAGAAATTTCGGTAGTTATGGCATTTTTTCTTGTTTGACCGATATCCGAAGAATGTTACGGCTTAGTGTCAAGTATCGACGACTATGAACGCATACGGGAGGTCCCCTGGCCAAGGGAGGAAAAACTTTTCTACTTTCCTCTCCATGGCAATACTCAATAAACTCACAAAATTACCTCCAGCGACTCTAAAATAGTCACTTACCGTTGTTAGCACTCGCCATCCTCAAGGAACTTGTTTCCTAAGAAAAATTTCCCGGTCATATCAGTGAGAAACGAGTGCACATACCATATATTGAAAGCAACTGACAGTTGATGTCAACTAAACTCCATCGGCTTTTACCAAACAATCTAATAAAAATTCAAAAAATAAAGTCACTCAACACGAGTAAGTTTATCTTACTGCTTGAGATGCCGCAAGGCTGAAAGACTGGACGAAATCGTAACTTTGGCAAATGGCAATCTAGTATGAGCCCCGGTAATCCAAACTGGGCGCCATCTTTGACTTTTAATAACATCATCAACAAACCAGGGCGTTCATTGACGAATCACGTTAGCGCCTTTGGAGCTGTGGGCGGGGGTAGCGCTCTCGATATATAAAGGAATGCGGATTACGGATATTTCAGTGCGCGGCCGGCTTTTTTCATTCGAGTATAAAAGTTTGTGACTTACAGGCATGCTCCCATGTCATGTAGGTGCGCTTGTAATAGCTAAACAATTTTCACACGGGCTAAAATTAGGTAACTGGAGGGGGACCGGGGAACTCCCACCAGAATTTTGTGTGGGGGTGTGGTGCTGGACCTTCACTGACCTGACCCTGCTCTATTAACTAGAAATAGTTTTGTTTCATACCCTGATCTTAAAATAATCATAGAGAAACAGTCACTGTCTTCATTAGATTATAGTGCAAAATCATTTACGAGCTTTGTTCTGTCCGGTACGAATTGTTACAGTCTGTACTAACAACAGTTGGTAAGTATTGCAAAATTTTATAACCTGAAAGATTGACAATTTAAGACCTTCCACGAGCTTCCACAGAAATCAAGACCCGTAGTAGAAATCAAACCCTTTACACAGAATTTGAGACCTTTGGTAAAAACCAAGATCTTACCTATAGGTAAAGGCCTTAATGCATAGATTAAGATATTCCATAATATAGAAAGATTTTCCTCAAGTCATTTCATAACTCACTTTTGTAAAACTAAGATTATGGGAAAAACACAGACATTGCTACAATAAAAATAAAACAAGACAAAATGACATTAAGAAATTTTTGTGATATTTTTTATTGGCACAAAGTTTTCTTTTTCACAAAAATAGCCTTTCTTTCGTTCACAAAGATCAAACAATGGACTTTGCACAAAGTCTCCACACCATACCATTACATGTACAGTACATATTACTTTTCAGCAATGCTAAGAAGCCACACTGCAACATAATTTGCAACTAAACATCTTAGCTGTAGAACATTCAGTATCTGATAGTATCAGGCATGTTTGTGTCCTGGTACGAATGATAAACATCAAGTGCCAGTTTCCTGGATAGGTTAAATCAACCACAACTAGTTGCCTTATCTTATAATCATAACCATAACATCGACTCCCATTCTTCATGTCAAATACATTCAGGTTGGCTTGCTGTAAGTTTTTCTGTATTCAAATAAAGCAGTTGTTTCGTTCATAGATGAAGCTGCCAGTGACTACACGAGAAAGTAACAGAAGGCGGATGCAGCTTTTTTTACTACAACTAACAGCAAGTCTAGGTCTTTAATGACAATAGCGATGGAACATTGAAGGTTTCTAAAACACTCTCAAAATTTGCTTCAGTCTCTAAGTCCAATGGATGCAATCATACAAAAAATTAACAAAAAAAATCTTACTTTGTAATCTAAATCAGCTTTCAGATCAAGAAAGGGAGCTATGTAAAAGAAATTTGTAAATAAATGAAGAGCAACTCTGTACCTTCCAGCCAAAAAAGCAAAGGTTACATCATCTTTCTACAGTTGCTAAAAGGCTTGGATACTGAATACATTTTAGAATAGCCATAATATATCAAAGCATAATTTAAAAGTAAATTTTAAAATATAAACATTCAAATTAATGACCAACATGGAGCTCCTGTCACTAGCTGAAAACCACAAGGTTCCTTTGAGTTCTCATGCAAGACTAGACATTTTACTAAAATAGGCCACCAGCAAATATAATAGACTACAATCCCTATTTGGATCCAGACAGACAGAAACTAAACAACAGTTTTCAATTGTTATCTTTAAAAGCTTACACACTGCTACTAAGTAATGTAAATTGTCTAAAAACTCTTTTTTGCATTACGAATTTCAAATAAAAAGTTGTAATGTACTCTACTGCATCAAAAGTTGATCCCATTCAAATTAAATACAAAAAGTGCGTAAACATTATAAACAAAACACTAAGCTTCAACATTTACTGGTGTCACAACTTGCAACCAAACCACTTGTAAAACTTCTGGCTACCCCCCCCCCCCCATGTAGGTTGAAATACGAATAAGGCACTAGACAAGCTTGATTGCTCTTGTAACTAAGCTCCCAAGTGACACTAATCTACTGATATTATACAAAACTCAGTGCAAACTACATTGAAGATCAAGTTCATTTTGCAAGCTTTAAAGGTTGAACATACTAAACCATTACCAAAATTAATGTTTGCAAGTTCTTTGAAGTGACAGGCTGGGCCAAGCTGTTCAAAGAGCAGTAAAATGTTACGTTGTTAGTCTACCTAGCAGCTGAAACAGCTGTCCAGTTGACAACATTGGGATACTAAGTTGGTGTTTCAAATTATATCTAGACACTTTACTATGACAGAGGATTACATTTGGAAATGTCATTATCTCCTTTATCCAGTTGATATATAACTAACTGGTAAATTTTGGTTGCATAAAGCACAGTAAGAAAGTCAGAGTGGATAAACTGATTTTTCAAGTTGGTTGCAATGGTAGTTATTGCTCACATATTTTTCATAAAAAATGACTGAATTCATCAAGCCTAACATGAGGGAGAAGCAGATTTAGTTTTTACATTGTTAAGAGTGTAGTTAATAACATCTCTTCCACAACAAAATCTTAATCAAGTCTTGTAGATACTTAAAGAGTTGAGCTCTCTGGTTTCTTCTGCACTGCACATAAAATCTTTGTTCAAAAAGAATAACTTATGGGTCACCATTTTAATTAGATTTCCTTTTCACTGTATAGCGTGAACACACCTTTGTTATTCTGTGAATAAAAGTTATCCATCATGCCTTGAGCTGGTTGAATTCATTGCTGGAATACAGCTTGATAGCGCTAACTGAGCTTTATCCAACCAAAAAGACACAGGAGGTTTAATAACAATTTAATTGCTGGTCTAAAAACTTAACCACTCTTTGAATGTTACAACCAGGCTTTGCACCGAACCATGTCACACCAAGCCTTTAAACATTATTAAACTGGTCACAGTTCAAAATAATTCAAACACTAAAAGGTATTATTTTTTCTTATGATTTTTTTATATAAAATTATTACAATTAAAGCATTGAAGGTTAATCATAAAGTTTATTTCTGTCATCAGTTTTCAACTGGAACATTTTCTGGAAAAAAGTATAGTTCCTTCCTCAACATGGAGACTATTGTTGACACCTGCATCTTGTTATCAGAGTAGTAGTCACTTGTTCTTGACTTGAACTTTGCAACATTACCATTAACACGGGTTAACATTCTAAGGATATCCATTTCATGAGCAAACCGCATAAATATTTCAGTTAGCGACTGAATGAACCAGGAGCCATTTACTGAGTTTCTCCAGGAATAGTACCCAGGTACTGTGGAGTAAGCATATATAAAGTCTGCCTCCAACGGAACTTTTACTCTATCAGATCGGCTGGGCCCATCAGTAGCATCATGTCCATCCATGTACTCATGACCTTAACAGTGGGTAAAAAGTATTAATCAATGCTACTATTTAATAATCAACAAACAGGTACCCTACAAATGAAAAAAAGTTGAAGTCAAAACCAGTTGAAAGGAATATTTGTAAGATTAACTTACAGTTGGCCTTATTTGCAACATGTTTTATATCTAAGTAAATAAAATGCTCTGAAGTATTAACAGGAACTATCACATTTATAGAAATAATAAACACATTACAAAACAATTGTCAAATTACCTACCTTGGCAGGCCTGGAAAATGAATATTTTTGGTTTTCCAGCTAAATTTGGACCTCTAAATGGATCTGAGATGCTTTTCAGATCCATCTTTCCATCAGTTGAGTAGATAATGCCTTCTTCACCATGTGACAGAATGGCCACCGCTACAGCATCATAGTTGGAATGGCTAGCACTTGCAAGCTCTTTCAGCAGCGACTCAATCTGCTGTGTTGTTTGATCATTAAATGGTCTCACATCAAATTTGAGCATTTTGAACATTTGAATGAGAGAATCCCGGTCCTTGTCAGTACCATTGCGTGGGTATTTTTCCATGCCTGATGATCTCTTGAAGCGGTGATTGTTTATGATCAATGCAATTCCCCTTGGTGTCTTGTCCATTCTGTACATGGTGCTCTCATTATTGTTCAGGGATGATCTTGAACCACTGCCGCCTTTGCCAAATGAAAAGATCCCAGCATCAGCTTGATCACCTATAAACACACCAACAGACATTTTTTCTGATTAAAAAAGGAGTACAGAAACTTGATTTAAGTTAATCGAAAACCAACACAGTTGCTTGTTGTTTGATTTTGTAGACCATCAATAAGGCCCTGTCCACACTAACCTGGGTAAATTTGAAGGTGCATCAATTTTTCTTGTGATACGTCATCTGTTTACACTAATATGCACATATCCGGACAAGTTCATCCATGAAAACGGATAAATTTGAATACCCTCTCCAGAGTGGATAAATTTGAATATGCCGGCTAAGCGTGTTTGTGTGGATACAAATCTTTTGAAAGATGGAGCTTTTTGAATACACTTACAGCTTGTCAGCATATAGCAATCTCAAATCCAATATAGCAGTCAGTATGATTGTGGTCTGTTTGTGTGTTATATCAATTTTAATTGCTTCTTTGGAAATAAATATTGCACTGATTATCACCGTTCAACAACAATTCAACTTCATCATTTGACCGCTTTTTTTGCCTGTTGGGCCAATTTTGCTTCCCAGCCAAAACAACATTCAGAGGTGACGGGAAGACAAAATGATTGCAGATTCAATAATTTTATTGATTGTCCAGCGAAGATCGTATTAGTGTGGACACAAAACAATTCATCCAGCTTCTAGTGTGGTCGCAAAAATTTTATTCGTTTTTGCACCTATTTACCCATATTCAGATTTACCCGGGTTAGTGTTAAGAGATGGAGTTTTTATATAATTATATATGAAAAACTAACCTGATAGAGAAAGTCCTTTCATGTTGCTGATTTGATCAACTTCACTCACACTGATCGGCGTCTTGTGACTTCCATCCTTTAGGTCAGCTGAATCTATAGTTGCAATATCCTCTGGAAAATCAAGATAACACTTTAAACCAACACAGTAAAAATATAAAAAAATGAGAAATCTTGGTATTTACTTAAACAACCACAGGCTAAAACAGCACAAAGAAAATTTCCAGTCAGCCCATGTCATGTTAACTTTTAATCCATCTAACTGAATAATTAAAGTGTGTAGGTTATTTAACATTATTTTGGTTTAGCTTAGGGGCTGTCAACATGATACTGGAACAAGTTTCATTCCAGAATGAGTTCATTCTGTCACTATACATTTCACTGCATCTGTTTACATGATCCCGAGATGAAATTGATGTTGTTCCAGAATGAGTTCATTCCAGTTTTCAATCTGAATGAAATTCTCATTCTGGAATGATATTTCACTCTGGTATCATGTAAACAGAAATCAAACTCTGTTTCGGGATGAAAACTGCATTCATATTACCATCTGTATAGTGGAAAACTGTCTGAAAACAGTTTAGCAAATGCAGCAAAAGGAACAAAATGGTTAAAAAAGATTTACAATGAAAATGGAACAAAAAAAAAACATAAAAAAGGCCTTGGAAGTTTCCAAGTTTCTTTCCGTGCAGGCCAAAAAAGCAGTCTTTGGTCACTTGTTAGCTATAAAAACTGCAGTTATGGCCATTAATGGCCCAATAACACAATACTTGTGCAATACAGGCCATCTTTGATTTTCTGATGATTGAACCAGTCGTTCTTGTCATGTGAATGCAGTGTGAACTTCGTTCCAGAATAAAACTCATTCCGGAATGACTTTCATTCTGATATCATGTAATCAGCCCCTTAGATTCACATTACCTTGCAAAGGCAAATAAATAATTATTTTAATAATTTATAGTTAAGACCCAACATGCAATATTTCAAACTTTCACTCAATCCATGCAGTCGAAAGATATGGAGAACTGTAAGATACAGCTCTCACAAGAGAGTATAGAAGAATAAAAACGGGTATATAAAGGAGTTTATGTTTCCGTTGTTCAGTTTGAATTAACAATGCTGTTACTGTTAACTTTAGACTAAGTTGTTCTTCAGCCAACTACTTTACCGAATTTCTAACTGTTAAATATTTCATAGTCAAACCAATCGTTCTTGATTTCTAAATCAGTGTCCCTTAACAATAAAAAACTTAGGGTTAGGACATTAACTGCTTAGCTTAAACAACAAATGCGTTGTGTTTATTAACACTGTTCCAGTCGTGTGCTGCACATTTGTCACAATACAACAATAATCAAATCGTGTTAACAACACAACCAACTTGGTAGCGATATTTTCCAACTAAACCGCAAACTACAATATTTGAAGAACTCTAAAAGCCCCACGATAATTATAGAGGTTTATCAAGACGGAACTAACAAAGATTCGTAATCAATACGCTGATTTACGTTTGTGCCGCTACCGTAGTATGTATCTAAAATAGCCAGTTGGATTTTCCTTAAGATACTATAACTCATATCATTCGATCTACAAATGGAAAATACCAACATATACGTCTTCCGTAAAGCATAACATTATTTGAGCTGATAAATAAGAGATTTGTTGGATTAACATACACAACTATTTTCAGCTATATTCTCACCTCTGGGTTGCACTGGCCGCAGCAATTGCTCCAAATGCGGCTGTAATTCCTTCAGAATCTCGCAAAAGGTACCGAAAGCATTAGGCCCCTTTCTTGCAAGCTTGTTTAAAAGCTCCTCGCTTCTTTCCTGGTTCGTTTTCAATACTTGTATGTCTTCGTTGTCAGTCTCGCTGAAAACCTCTTTGCTGTACAAATAGGAAGCAACAGATTTCGCTTCTAGATCTCGGCTTAAAGCCATTCTATGCTTTCTGAGAAGCTGGCGATGTTCCTCTTGCATTTTCTTAAAAACACCCCAACGCGTTCGAGAAGATTCCTTAAAAAATTTCTAGGAAAATGGACGCAAAAACTCAAGCACTGGCTTTTATTTCACAGTTACATGACGTCATCTTTACTAGTCCCTAGGCTGCACTCTGCCAGGCACTTACGTCAGGTATAAATGAGGAAAACGCGAAACCTACAGAGTTTTCCTTAGAAAAGAAACCAACAAGGCCAAAGAAAACTATATTGGATTAAAATGGTGCAGTCGGTCACGCATCCACTAAAACCCCGGAAAGTTTATTTTAAGACACCAGAACCTAAGCATCCTAAAAAAGTTCCAGCTCTGACCACGGCCGCGATGACACGAAAGCCGGCTTTTCGTTTTCCTCTCAAAAAGTGTTTCACGGCAGTTACAGCAAAAAAAAAAGCAATGGGGAAAATTACCGTTAATCTTGTAAGAATAAAAGGTGACCTACCAGTGTAACACGTGTACCCTAAGTTATTGGTGATAACTCCAGGGCTACGAAAAGTTATTTTAAGCCGCACCAATTTTTTACATATTAAATGAGCTTCCTCTTTCCGAATCGGGGGTTCCGGCTTAAAACAGGGTTTTTCAAGAAGCAACTGAACATTTCAACATCCACAATCATAAGGCTATGATAACTAATTCGTTATTAAGCCGCCCAAAAACACGACGTTTAAAGTATGAAGCGCTGCAGAAGTATTACGCATTTATCGTAGCTTGCAGTTTAGTTTTTACAACTAGTAGTCGGTAAGCTATATTGTTTACTAACATGTCTTCTTAGAGGTAACAACATTAATTATAATCACTTTTTCTGTTGTTGAAAATCGGGCTATGATGCGTAAAACTGAGTATTTTCCAAAAAACGTGCGTGAAACCGCTCTGCTATCTCTGTCAAAACGGGGGGTGCGGCTTATAACTACAGTAAAATAAAAGACGTCAACGTTGCCAACTGTGCAAGGCTTTGGTACCTGCAAATTTTGGGAACTTTCCAAGTATTTCTTGCCTGGAAAAGACGTGTTGAAATGTTGGCAATTGTGCAAGACTTTGGTGCCTGGACAAGACATGTTGCCCTTTATTGCCTGGAAAAGACGTGTTGTAAATGTTGGCAACTGTGCAAGAATTGGTGCCTGGACAACAATTGGTGCAAATGTTGGCAACTGTGCAAGACTTTGTTGCCTGGAAAAGACGTGTTGTAAATGTTGGCAACTGTGCAAGACTTTGGTGCCTGGGCAAGAAATGGTGTAAATGTTGGCAATTGTGTCAGCCTTTAATGCCTGGAAAGCAGTGTTGTTAATCAGTTGGCAACTGTGCAAGACCTTAGAGCCTAGAAAGACATGTTGTAAATTAATGTTGGCCACTGTGCAAGACTCTAGTGCCTGGAAAAGCCGTGTTGTAAACGTTGGCAACTGTGCAAGACTTTAGTGACTAGAAAAACATGTTGTAAATATCTCTGTAAACAAGTTGGCAAGAGAAACAACTACGGACATACAATTTCCCTTCCACCTAAATTCCCAATAAAAGTAAACAATGGTGTCTGTATTTCTTTTCAATGAATACAAAGCCAATCACATCATTTTGTTTCCAAAGCACCCAGCCCCGTTATTTCAGCCCGAGTTTACCATCTACAGAAAGCACATTTTACCGCTCTCAAGCTGCCAACAACACAAAAAAGAGCATTAAAAAATAACTCAGGGGTGTTAAAATGCTTCCAGGATTTTCTGACAGAGGTCTTCAAGGAAGGGGTTTCTTTTGTAGAATATGTTCAAACCTTATGGTACTCATCCCCACCCCACCCCTCTTGTGTTAAAAATGCAGAGTACGATCATTGGAAATGGCAATGGGGAAAAATTAGTTGACTCCCATCATGTACCACCAACCGGACAATTTACAACAACTTATCTTTTATTTCATGGTCAAAGTCTTTGCTTCCAAACAATCTCTCGTATATCAAACTATCCATCTCTAAAGTGCGCACAATACATGCATAGCACCTGGGCTGCCTGTGGTAAAACACTAATGCTTTAATCAAGTCTTTATTTAATATTTTCACACACATCACAAAGATAAATTATGAACTGAAAACACAGCGTTTCAATACTTTATTTAGCATTTGAACTCGAATTTAACATATTTTACATGAGTTACTAGGCTGATTACACTTAACATTTTACAAATTAACAACCAAAAAAACTTCATAACACTGTATAATGATGGACATTAAATCCTTATTAAGCTTTGTTTTACACTAGTTGAAAGTAAACATGGCTGAATATCGCTAATAAAAAATACCTTCAGTTGTTCACTCATTGCTATATTCAACGATACCAGTACTTCATATTTTTTTGTAACTTTTTTGTATAGCAACGAATATGGATGCCACCAACACTGGTAATTAAATAAACATCCCTGCATCATTATGAACATTCCCATATCACAAAGAACATCCCAATACTATAATGAACATCCCTGTACCATAATGAACATCACCATGCTATAATGAGCATCACTGTATCATAATGAACATCCCCGTGTTATAATGAGCATCCCTGTATCATAATGAACATCCCCATGTTATAATGAACATCCCTGTATCATAATTAACATCCCCATGTTATAATGAGCATCCCTGTATCATAATGAACATCCCTGCATCATAATCAGGCCTGTAGAGAGGGGGAGTGCAATGAGTGTGCTTGCACCCCTCCCCCCCTGCCAAAAAAAAAAACAGCGAAGGTCCACCTTTTTGACTAACTATTCAAAAAAGCAAACTTTATTCTCTATGTTTTTCTAAATTGATTTTGAAGTTCAATAGTTTGCATAATAAACAGGGCAACATAATTTTCCAGGAGAACTTGCCCCCGGACCTGCATGTCTGGTTTGTCTCCTCATTTGATCGCACCCTCCCACAAAAATCCTGGCTATGGGCCTGATAATGAACATTCCACATCATAATGAACATCCCCATACCATAATGAACATCCCCATACCATAATGAACATCCCTGTATCATAATGAACATCCCCACACCATAATGAACATCCCAATACCATAATGAACATTCCCATATCATAAAGAACACCCCACATCATAATGAACAATCCTACATCATAATGCAGTACAGTTAAAAAGTCCTGTTGTAACAATGCACAGGATGCAACTCAATCTGTACGTGCTTACGATGCTACAGAGGGCATAAAATTTTTGCTACATTTTAACAAATACTGGAAGAGGAAAGGAAAAACTCCCTCTTGTAATGTTACAAACAGTTGGCAAATTCATTCAAATGAGAGTTTGGTCAACCTTATGAAAAATAACTCTAAACTTTAAAATCAATTTGTGGTGCTCAACTTGGTCAAAAACTATGACAACTGGAACAATAACTGGAATATCATCCTTTGGTAGGAAAAGGGGCACAAATTGGGTGCTTGTGCTTCAAATAAGAATCCTTCAAACTATTTTATTTCCACGACCTTCAGCATGACACACAGTTGTTCAGCTTTAATTTAGATCAATAAGTGTATTTCTTGTTTAATACTGTACAAACTGTGCTCCAAAAATCATGCTCTTTTGTATCCAAAACAGAAACTGAGGAATTGTCACACAATGAATACAAATTTGGTAAAAAGAGTGCGACTTTAGGACTGATTAACTGGTTTTTGAACTAAGAAAAATAAGTCACAGATATTTTTTCACTATCAAGTCCCTGAACAGGGAAACAACTTGATCTCAAGCCTCTAAACAAGTTACAGCTATTTGAATGAAGCTTTTCTTTTCCCTATGAAAGAAGACTTATAATAGTACTGTATATTTATACTAGAGAACAACCATAATTCTATACAACAATGTTTTTTGACTACTGACTCAAAAATTGATAAATTCAAACAACTGTCTGACTTGGTTGTCCCTAGTCTGCAACCCCTCTGGGAGGAGTGGGGGAGGGGTGAAAACTGATAGGTATAACTAATTGTAATATCAATGTATATTTACAAGCTATTTACAGTTTGAAATAACTTACACACACACTATTTTACACACTGGAATATAAGGTTTCAAACAATTGTTGGTCTGATGTTCTTATTTACTGTCTCAATCTGGTGGGTTTCTGACCTAACAAATTTTGAAAGGGATTTCTTCACCCGAAGGGCTGTCAATCTTGCGCTTGGTTTCTGCCTCCAGCATTCTGTCATGAGTTTGGAGATGTTGAGAAGCCACTAAAACAGAGATTGAGATATGTTAAGAACAAACACTCAAGCAGCAACATGATCAAAAGCTTGCACAAAATCCTGAGCAGGGCAACTAGTATTGATCGTAACTGTTATTTTGACAGCATAAATCCAAATCAAATCTTTTAAATTTGAGTTATTTTCGGCAAATCAAGGTCTTAGACCTTGGGCATTCATGGTAATAAATCCAAAAAAAAGTTAAAACTTTGAAGATTGTCACACTGCTCTCTGCCAACTGGTAGTTAACCTCACCAAATATAGTCTGTTGACATGTGAAGTTCTGTCTTTGCAAGAAAATGGTGCAAATTAGTAACTATAAGATTACTAATAATTTGTTTGGATTTTTGTAAGGGAAACAAATGACTAAAGCTATTTTTATTAATCCTGGAGTTTTATTTATTCTTTTTGCTTTCACTGTAAACAAATGAAATAACATGAAATTTATACAATGAGGCAGACTACAACAGGCCATTGGCCCTTACATGGCAGACCAATGAAACTGGAAAACTAAGAAAATATTAATCTAGTAGTAAAAAGATTGCAAATGTTAGAATAATTATATCAATAGTGCCTCCTCACTCCCTATAAGCCGTCTCACAATATAACATCTAGTACTGCAAATTTTCTCTCTGTTCCTAAAGGTAAAAACACATGGAGATAGAGCCTTTGCAGTCCCCACACAAAATCAGAGAAGCAAAAACACCAGATTTTAAAAGTCAATTAGAAATTTTTTATTCAACAATTAAGTTTCTTATTTCAGACATCTTGTAAATATTAATGTACAATAGTTTGTAATTAACACTAACTTTTATTGTAGTTTAACTTGTGTAAGAGCACTGAGACAATGTTTAAGTGCTCCCAGAGAGTAATTTATTATTATTTATTTGTAAAAGAAACAACCTTTTACTAACCTCATCTCGATACCATCGATTTGGAATTTCAGGCCTCATTTTCTCAACCACCACAACTTTCTTAACATCCTCAAAGCTTGGATCATTGGGTAGCATGTCAAAATATGGAACCTTGTATTCTTCACACAAACCTGTTTCTGATACAAACCACATAAGTTATATAGTGAGTTTTCTTGGTTCAGTAATTAAACATTGACAAAAGCAGCAGTTTTTTTCATAGCATTCTGGCCTCCTAAAATTGTCATATAGAATCTAGCCAGGCAGCTAGAAGATAACTAACAACAACTGCTTGAAGTAGGGGTGACTATATTTACCAAGCCATGAAGTGGTGAGGTATTTAAGCAATAAACCATTCTTTTCCATGGGTTTATGAGAATTATAAACCACGTAGGATGTTGGGAGAACATCAGAAAAGCTGTAAATCCGAGCCAAAGGTGAGGGCTTACAGACTTTTTGAGAGTTCTTACAACATCCCAAGTGGTTTATTATGCCCATAAACCCATAGAAAAGTAAAGTTTATAACTTTTATGAAATAACACCAAACCAATGTTAGGGAAACTTTGATTTAATTAGATCAAAATCTCAATGCTCCCCACATGTGGCAAACAAACCAAATTGGCCAATGAAAATGATTGTACAAACTGAATCTCATCACATGAATTAAAAAAGTTTAAAACTATCTTAACAAGAGAAATAATCCATTAATTGAACAAAGTTTACATTATCTTTGGAAAATAAAGTTTTTTGTTCAAAAAAAAAAAAGCCAGAAATCACACACTCATGGTTTGTAAGCGTAGATGTTGACATTTTCGATTTGGCAAGGAGAAAACATGTGGTTGAACGAAGCTGGGTTATGGCCCTATTAATTGATTGAACCTGCTTGCAGCTGTGGTAGTGAAGGCCTTCATTTATCAGAATTTCAACTACGATGGCTGGGGCTTGTTACCACCAAAGAGCTGCACAGTTTGCAAAGTTGCTGGCAGGTTTGAACACTTTTCAAATTGCAAGTGCTTAGGTACTGTGCTGATTTTTGTGTGATTTAGCCATTTAATTTCATTGCAGTTTAAATGAAAAAAGACTTTTTTGTGTAAACAAACCTGTAATGTTGCTGAACTCTGCTATACATTTTCTGAGTCTTCCTTGTTCACTTTCAAGTTAAATTACTGGAAAGTTATCATTATTGATGGCCATTTTTTCAAAACATAAAATGGAAACTTACATTTTTTGCTTTCAAGCTGTGGTTTATCAGCACAACAAACCACAGTTTTTTTACCAATCACAGGGCGTGTACTATGTGGGTCATTCTACAAATATATACATATATTTTAATTGTCACCAACAGTGTGGGGGTAATTATTTAGGTATTAACCAAACAGGCTTTCTTTTTGTTTTGGTGTTTTCCTTCTTTATTAATCTTCACACTTTCACCTTCTGAATGGAGGCAAAAAGAGAAACCATTTTTCTCTTTTCACAAATGAGTGAGCAAGAAAAGTTGTGCAGGATATCCACGTGTAAGCGAACCAATCAGAGCAGGTAAATATAAGTGCTACTCACCAGTTTGGTTGAAAAAAATGAATGATAATTTATTATTTTCTTTTGCAGCATTTTTTCTTACCCTTAGATATTTTAAAAAAGATTACTTGCTTGTTACATTAGGCAAGTGAATATTTTACAGTTATAACAAACGCAATACAACATTGTATACAACAATTATATTTCCTTTCATCAATCTACATGCTGGTCCATATTTTAAAGTTATCAGATACTAACCTGATGAAATGCCTCTCCTTGCTATTTCCCAGAGCACAAGGCCAAAAGAATACATGTCTGCCATTTTATATGATGTGAAGTTTGATCTGTCCAGAGAGTTGTCAATCACTTCAGGGGCCATATATCTCCTTGTGCCCACTCTTGTGTCTGGCTTTATGTCGATTTCCTCTGTCTCTGGCTCATACTTTACAGCCAGTCCAAAATCGCCAATACAACATGTAAAATTCTCTTTTACCAGGATATTCTTTGATTTGATGTCTCGGTGTGCAATAGGAGGCTTTCCCTGTGTTCCAAGAATTTCTGAGTGCAGATGTGCAAGACCAGCAGCAGTGGAATATGCCAGCCGAGCCATGACTTTCTTTTCCAGTTTGTGAGTTCTGAGAAAGTCGTAGAGAGAGCCATATGGATGGTATTCAGTAATCAAGTACATCTGTGTGACCTGGCCACTCCCAATGATGTCGGAAGCAACAAAACCAAGGACATTCTCATGTCTTAATTGGACAGTCTGGTAAATCTCTGTTTCTCTCATCCACGACTGTTCATAGTGTGACAGGAATATCTTGACTGCCACATCTTCCCCATTCCAGCTTGCTCTCCACACCTCACCATATCTCCCTTTGCCAACAGTTTGAATAAGGGTTACCTGTTTGGCGATAGTTCTTTGGACCTAGAAACATATACAAGCATTATGTTAACTAATGTCAACAAAGTAAAAATAAAGAAAAGTGGTGCTGCATTTATATAGCACCTTTTCAAGCGAACATGTTCAAAGCACTATTTTACCTGAAGATGACTTTATAAGTCGAAAATATTTGTTTTTAAACTACCTTTCAACGTTGTGTTTCCATTTTGATATTTTAAGTTCAAAGCACTTTACAATGATCAGTTTACTCAAGCAGACTAAGGCAAATGTATAGGGGGTTGGCAGCCGCTTCAAAGCGGTCCAAGTATGCTGGTACTGACATTTCACCTACCCTGAATGGATTGAAAGCTGGGGAGAGGGAGGGGGGAGGAAATCAAAAAGCTCCAGCACTACTTACAGCCAGAATTTTTATTTCAAGTGATTACGGCAAAACAACATTGCTTTCCAGAACAAATTGCAATTCAAAAGCTTCAAAGAAAGAAGGGGGATTTTTCTTTCCAGCACTGTTTTAAAAACCATTTTTTTCCACAATTGAAGTTTTTCTTTTTTTTTAAAATATTTCTGATTGTTTATTCAAGTTTCAACTAGCTTGGCAAACTGCTTATGTTCTTTGAGCTTAATAGAATGACAAAAATCTAAGTGTATGGAAGAGAGGATACAAGCAAAGAGTTAAAGTTAAGTGGCCTTTGTCAATTTGAAATTGGGTAAAGAACTTAGACTTGAGTAATTCTCACCAGTAATGGCAGCCCTGATCCACTGCCAGAACTAACATCCAACAAGTCCTTTAGTGTTTCTCCACTAGATATATGTATATACTGGTCACCATGATACTTTTGCATTCCAAACGGTAGCCCACTTTGACGTCGCCTCGAGCGGAATCTGATCAGGAAGGAGAATTAAGGTTTTTGGCATGGCATCACATTGGATAATGCCAATACATGCAATACTTACTTTAAAATTATTACTTAATAAACAAATTACAATATAGATTTAAGTAAGTAATCATTTTTTAATAATATTAAGTAAATTATTCAATGTCTAAAAATGTTACCAACTCAACATACCGTAATCGCTCTTATAACACTCCAGTGGCTTATCTATTTTTAGCCCTTCCAGATGGGGAGAGGAAGCTTATTAGAGAAGGTGGGGGATGGGGTTCTCAATAGCCAAAGACAGTTCTAAACAAAACATTAAGTCTGGTTGCCAAACACATTTGGTAGCAACTAGTGCCTCTGTGTACCTCTAGCATTATTATCAGCACTTTTAAAAGATTTAAAAATATATAACTGTTGACAAAATATATTTTGATACGATATGCCTATATTTTAGCTCCATCGTCTTTTTGTTGGTAGGGGGGCCTTAATTAAAAGTTGAAGCTCTATACAAGGGGTTTATTAGGAGGCTTAGGGACTGGTCATTATTTATCGCTGGGGGGGGGGGGAGGGGGCTGGTGCAATGGGAAATTATTATGCACTATTTTTGCTGACCCACCCTTCTACTTAAACATAACTTTCGCTGACCCACCCCCAACCCTAACTGCCTCAATAGTTATGTTTTACTTCTTATTCACGTAGAAAGATTATGATGATAGTGATGTTGTTTATGTTGACACAGACAAACATGACCACAATAGAAATTGTGATGTCAACAATTTTTATAGAATCATGAAAAATTCATCTCTGATTTTTATTGATGCTGAAAAACTCATCTTTGATTTTTATTGATGCTTGTCTACAGTGATGATAATGCTGGTTATGGTTACAATAAAAAGAAGATTTGTAGATAATACAATTGTGTGAATCAAAAGTTGCTGGTTAGGAAAGTTTATTTACAGACTATTTTTGTTGGTATCAGGATGAGGCTCTTAACATTTTTACTTGAAACATTTGCATGTTTTTTGATGGCCCACCCCTTATGCCATGCATAAAAATTAACGACCCACCCCCTATTTGCACCAGCCCCCCCTAGCGATAAATAATGACCAGTCCCTTATTAGAGCATTCTTTAATTTTGTCCACTCCTTATGACTGCTAAAAGAATTACATGGTATTGAGATGCTCAAGGGAATGGAATCTAAGAAAAAAGTGGTTGGTGTTAACTTACCTTACAAAAAGAATCATTAGAACTACGATAAACAAAACAGTACAGACTCCAGCACTGATAAACAGAATGAAGTACTGTTTTGTACTGATATCTCTTGATTTTGCATCCCCACTGCTACCTATAAAAAAGAAAATGCCACTGTTATGCACTTCCTACAAAATTCCCTTATGCTCAAACTGTACAGTCACTTTCAATACATTAAGTTCAAGGTTACAAAACAAGATACAGGAATAGGTTACTTGGGTTATCTGATATTTTGTAGCATTTGTTTTGTTTATATCTGTTGACATCAGAGTTTCAATACTCGAAAATCTCAATCTTGTTTTCTTCTTGACTCTAAGTGTGTAGCCTAAGTGGTGCGACCAATCACTTTTCAGAGGCATCTGTTCTTCACTCAACGACGATCAATGTGCTAGTGCCAGGCCCTCATAATATTAGAGGAAGCAGCTGAAACAATATGGTGCCAGGTTCAGTAAGGCAATCGTAAATTGTTGCTTCACTTTACTAAAATGTCTGCAGGAGCTTGATGTTTTCTTTAACAAAAAGCCCTTTTACCTTGGAATTTCAAATTCTGAGGGGACAAAAGGTTTGTCGTCTGCTGGCGACCAGTTTTTAAAATTCTGGTCGCCAACACTCAACAGTTGCAATATTGGACCCTGCACATCATGAGACAAATGAACAATTTAGAACTATTAATTAAAGTGATGCTGAGTGTTTTTGAGACAACTTGTTCTTTTTTGTGTTGCTTATCATTAATCCTTAGTTTGTTATAAATTACCTGATAACTTAGAAGCAGTTGTTGGAGGAAATGTTGGTTTCAGTTCTGAGTTGCACATATCCCTATCATTGCAACAGAGAACTCCTCGCCTCTTTGTATGCAGTTCAAACTTAGTCCGACAAGAGAAGTGTGACTGAATCTCTGTTTGAATGCATCCATATGTGATTATCTCTTCATTTTCCATTGACAGCTCTTTTTTCTTGTAGCACTTCCCTGTTGTGTTACAAGTGTAGTTTCGGTGCATATGATCTTCGCCACAACCGATTCCTTCACTACACATGCATATGACTGAGAAAACCACTGTGGGAAGGTAACAAACTTAGTGTACAAATTGCAAATCATTGTATATTTAAAGAACAAGATGATTAACAGTACTAATGAAATGTCAACCAAAACAGTAATTGTGGGTAGAAGTTAACTACAAACAATAGGCTATTTGCACTAACAGGTCACGTGACCTTTTGGCTGGCAAGCGGGCTCAAGTGACTTGCCAGCCAAGATGGTGATCGAGTCAAACACTGCTGGAAAAACCAGGGCAGGATTTAACCATCTTCATTAATTATTTGTATATATCAATGAAGTCAATGAATTCAAGCATTTAAGGTATGTCTGAATGCTCCTCACACCCAAGAAACATTTCAGGGCCATCTTTTAAAAAGTTGTTTTAAATGCAGTCACTTGTTGCGAGTTGCAGCATTTTGACCTTGGATTTACCTTCAACTTATTGTTTATAAATATTGTGTTTTCCCCTGAAAACAACTTTTGGCGGTTGTTTCACTAATTGAAAAAAACATCAACTGTTTTTTGGGAAAATGACAAGTTTGGTAGAAAAACTAGCAAAGTAATCCAATTAATAACAAGTTGAAGGTCAATCCAAGGTCAAAATACTTCAACTCGCAAATCCTGCCCTGGTTTTTCCAGCAGTGTTTGACTTGGTCACCATCTTGGCTGGCAATTCACTTGAGCCCACTTGCCAGCCAAAGGGTCACATGTAAATCACCTATTCCATGCAAATATAGTGTTCCAATAGGTTTAATACAAAGCCAAATGGCAACATGTAACCGTGTACAATAATTGGAAAAGTGAAAGATGCAGCAAAGTTTGTATTGTATCTGTGTATGTACAAGAATAGTTAATATTTTTATACTTCACCATACTGCAATATTGTCATTACCATTACAAGCTTAATAAAACTAGACTATAAATAGCCCTTTGTCTGCCAAGCTTTGCAAAACTACCAAAATGTTTGGGCAGTGGTATTGATCATTGAGTTTTTCTGTATATTTTTAACCGTTGCTTAAAATGAAGTTAAAGAATAATTTTTAATACCTGACACATAACATTTTTCACGTTTCTAGCCAAATGAATCCTTTTCTCAAATGAGCAATATCTTAGAATTATAGTCGTTTCATGGAAGAGCAGCTAAAAAAGTTTGTTTTTAGCCAAGGAAACTGTAACAGATGTGCACGCATACTCTCCCACCTAGCCTCCATACTGTGAACCTGTTTTCAGTTTTAAAGAACTTTGTTCATCCGTTTTTGAGAAAAAGGGTAGATGTATGTATACCTTCACCTACCTACCCTGGTGTGACACTTTAACCAATATGGTTTTATTCGCGTTATATACATTTCATGTTCAGAAAACAAAGTGACTTAAGTCTATAGCCCTGAGCCGCTATCACACTTGAACTATAAACTGAAAGTAACAGATCTGCAAGAGCCAGTAAGTTTCTCAAGGAATAATTGTATTTCATTAACAACTTCTGTTTACAGCTTATATTTGCATCCATATGCTACTGTTGTTGCTGAAATGATCCGTTTGGATTAAGGAACGAGCTAATTTGCCAAAATCTAAACTTGTAAACCGAGGTGGAGCAATATTTCAGTCGTAGACTCGACGGCTCCATCGATGAATTCGTGTAATCTAAAAGCTGCATGCTACTGTTCAATAAAGGCAAAACAAGTTCTGGCGTTAAAACGCGCAACAAAATGTGTAGAGAATAAGTGAAACAGCGCGGACGCCCCTTTATGCCTTTTAATTTGCTTTTACATAAAAGTATCTACATGAAGTTTTTGGCGCCATACTTCTAATCAACTTCCGAGGGCAATTGGGGTTATCATCGATGGCTAGGCTCGAGAAAACCCTGAAAACTTGATTCCTAAGCAGGGGTTTCTTTATAAACTCGAACGACGCGGACTTTCTCTTATTCCGTTCGTTTCCAGGTTATAGACTCGATCTACAATCGAATGGTTAAAATAAAAACCGAACAAACCAAATAACACGAACAGACTTTTGCAATTTCAAACTTTAGCTTCTGTTAAATGAGCGCTCGATTCGAATAACTCAACTCTTTTGGGACGCCATTGAAAACACTTTTTGATCTTAGCCGCGCAAGGACTTTGATTGTCAAAACAAGCTATTTCGATACGGCATAACTCTTCTTCGATGTTTGATAGAAATTCTTAGTTCTATCTTACATGACATAACCGACAAAAATACTGGCATTCCGTGAGCAGTGACCAGTGTTATCTTGCAATAAGACGACATTGCTCGTACTCGAGAAGCGAGTGTCAGAATCCATATTGTCGATACCAATTTGCTCGTTGAACAAAGTTTCACACCTTAAATTGAAAACATAAATCAAAAATTAATTTTTGCTCACTACTAATAAGACTCACCAGGCAGAACCACCACAAAAAGAAACAACCCAAAGAATAGCTCCTTTCTCGTCGTCATATTGTCTAGCCTGCAATGAAAGTGAAGTCGATTTTGGTCTCAAGCTGACGGAGGTCGGCGCATGGCCGAATATGTCAGCTCAAGTGATAAACTATCAACATACATTAATATTCAAGCACTGTGACGTTTAGCCCTCCCACCGTGCTATTTAGGGATGAATGGAAAACAACAGACTGTTTGAAAACTATAGCTAATGACTGTCGAAAAAAGGTCATAAGTTTTTTAAAATTATCGAAGCAAGTAACGTTTCGTGCTTAAACGTGTGTGTCGAAGCAGGCTGACGGATGTCAATCAAGAAATATGCGCCGTATATACTAAAACTTTTCTTGGGATTCTAAAATCATTTATTAATGAATAAAATCATGTATGATTACCTCATTTGCGCAGTCAAACATTAAATTACATTTAGCTTCTATTTTACAACAAAAGATTTGAATAAACAACAAACTTAATAATGCTAATTAACTACACGATCTTTAAGGTGGTAAATTTTTAAAGCCACATTTCGCCAGACTTTTTTTATCAAGGTTTTCATACTTTTCACTGATGTTTTGGATGCGAATTGTAGTTTTTGCTTATTAAAAATTTCGACAGTAATACGCATACAGGTTATTTGGATTTTAGTTTATTTTTGAAAACATCTTAGGCTTAGCGTTTATAGTAAGTGACGTGAAGAACGATATAAATGTTTTTAAAAACGAAATCACACTGTTCATCATCAACTTTAGATCAGTGATCTAGAAACGAAACTCAAACTCAACAAAGCAAGGCAGCGACTGTTGTACGATTTGAAATGTAAAGTTTTACCTGAAAGTTTGTATAGTCTAGGCGTTTTCAACGATGTCGTTTTGTTTCCAAAAGCACTAAATGGCCTTATTGATTTTAGTTTTAATAATTCTCGCTAAGCAGGCGAACATCAGTTAACCAGGACGATCTCTTGAGAAGCTAAAAAGTGCTCATAAAAATGAAATATTTGACTAATTTGGCATTTATATTGAGTTTATATCATTCTAAAATGGGCTCCAAATAGAATTTACTTATGAATCCCATATCAGAGCTGCTCGAGAACCGTTCATTCATCC
>JAOBAT010061230.1:0-25359 GCA_026413305.1 Hydrozoanthus tunicans | reverse complement strand
TGTTGCGGGGGAGCCTGCCACCCCCACCCCACCCCCTCCCAGTTTTCTTATGTTAGTACCATTCAGGCATAAAATAATTAATTTGATTAATTTTTCAAATTATTTTACGCCTGAATGGCACATGCAAAAACCGAAAACTATTCTTGTACGGCCTACCAAAAAATTTTAGATCTTCCAAAATGTATAGAAGAATTTTTAACAGGGCTTCAGACAACTGTGAAAATTCAAAGTCTCATAAAACCGTCACCTCACCTCTGACAACCATTGATGTGCATTGACAGCAATTTGTGTGCCAAGTGGCTTGGTTAGCACTAGTACGTCACCTGCAACAGCATTCTCTGGCCTGGGTAAATCAGAAATGAAGAAAAAGCTTTTTAGAAAGCTTATTCTACACTATTTTATTGCCCTTTGTAAAATAAATTATAATAATTAGAACAATCTTGATTTTGAATTAATTTCTATGGGCTTTTATTTCAGACAGTATACAGGCAAAAACTTTGGACTTTACATGGCATTTTTTTGTATATGATGACATCACCATTACTTGTGCCTTAAAGAGCACATGACACGAAATCAGTTTTTCAGATTTCAAAAAGTATACTATAAAAAACATTGGTTTGCAGAGTTTGAGAAACATACGATGAAAGTACGCCAAGATACGGCGTGTAGAGTTTTGAATTTTTCCCGCTAAAAGCGTTCCCTCCAAAAGACCAACAAGATGATGTAACAGGTCACATGCATCTCTTCTCAGTCCATCTAAAATGGTTCCACCATTTAAAGAGATAAATCGATTTTCGATAGAAACTCTATTAGTTACAGATATTTTGAAGTCGATTTTAGATGGACTAAGATGAGACGCATGTGACCTCGGCTGTTACATCATCTCGCTGGCATTTTTGAGGGGACACCTTTAGTGGGAAAAATTAAAGATTCTACACGCCTTATCTTGGCATACTTTCATTGTATGTTTCTCAAACTTTGCAAAACAATGTTTTTTATAGTATACTTTTTGAAAATTGAAAAACTGATTTCGTGTCATATGCTCTTTAATAACTCTGACAAAAGATAAATTTTCAGCCTGGAATCCATTGTAGTTCCCAAGGTCAAAACAGTGAACACAGTTTTTTTCTCTTTATTATTTCAATCAATGGCTGAAAACATCACTAAATAGTAAGTGAAAAGAATTTGTAAAGTCAACTAAAAAGTTCAATGATAAATTATAAAAGTGGTTACTGCTTGAGATGCAACGTCACAAACCTTTAACTTCCTACCACAAAACCTTTTTTATTGATTTTTTGCTTGATTTCACCAAGTCTTCTTAATAAAGAAATTAAAGGGCCTAGTGCAAAAACAATGTGTTTAAGTGACTTTGTATGAAACACTTAATTCTCCAAACAGTTATAATGAGATAACTACCCTGTGTAGCAGCTGTTTTCAGGGGAGAGGCAAAGTGTCAAATCAAGCAGGCCACCATGTTAAAAATGCATAAGCACACGAAAGACCTGGGGAGAGGAAGGAGAGAAACCCTCTCCCCAGGCTTTTTATGCTCGCATGTTCAAGTCTCATGGCAGCTCAATCATTTAAGACTTTAACACTTGGTTTCCCTAAAAACAGCTGCTACACAGGCTAAGAGATAACATGGATGTAGAGAGAATTGACAACTTCATCAAAAGTCACTCATGCCATTTTTATTCTAGACCCTTCAAATAGTCATCACTGTTACTTCAAACGGCACTCTATTTATCTACATTGTGGTTATTTCTAGCACTGGAACACTAATGGCTTTACGCACTTAGAAGTTACAAATAGAAGTACTGTAGTTATTCAAAAGAGCAGTGCAACAGGAACAGGCTTAAAACATGAATTGTTATTACAATTTTAATATCTATTCCCAGGGGTTGCTTCATTCATTGGTATGATAGGGGTATTACACATGTATATTTAGTATTTTTAGGAGTTATTAGAGACAAATAAAAGTTCATATTTAAGAAAAATGGTATTTTTTATGGGTGCAAAAACAAAAGCATGTTTTTCTCTGTACAGTTTTCGATTGCCTTAATCAAATTCGATGCTACAGGCTAAGTTTCCGTACTCACCCATACTTCATTATGCATACGAAGCTACTGATCTTCAAACCAAAGTATCGGAGGTAAACCTTGCTTTATGAGCAACCAAAAATTCTCGCGATCACTGTTAGGGTTAGGAGTAATGGTTAGGGTTTTGGTAATGATTATATCTTTTAATTCCCGGAACGAAAATTGGAGTTTGACGACCATACACTGCATGAAAATGTGAAGTTGGCGGCCGTTACTGTATGCATAGTTAAATATAGGCGAGAAGGGAAACTTTACCGAAATTTTGTCAAAAAACGTGTTTATAGTTCTAAGTAAATACCATAGCTGGGTCACGAGTGTTCCCACAACAAGTCGATGAAATACTCACATTATAAATTCATCTTGTGAGACTACCGCACTAGCTACACCTCCAACAATGAACCAAGGATTCAATACTGTCTGACCACCGTTAACAGAAGTCCCGGCTTCATGAGCAAGGTCGTTAAAACCTTGAATGACCAATGGGGTGACTACTTGTCGCTCGTGTAGAGTCATTTGACTGCTTATCCCGAGCAACATGAGCATATTGTCGCACTCTGTTACTCCCATTGCATAGAGATCACTAAGAACATTAGCACATGCTATTTTTCCCTGCATATACGGATCATCAACTAGTGGGTAAAAGAAATCGGTTGTCTGAACCAAGCTAATCCCTGGATGTCTGGTTGGCAGAACACAACTATCCAGACCTATTCCGATCTGTTTGTCGCCATGTTTCTGCTCAAGTCCCTCCAGAAGTTTGAGCAGTTCTTCTTGAGGGACTTTACAGCCTCATCCTTTAAGTTTGGTGAAGTCGATTAGACGGAAGTTGTCAGAAAGACCATGAGCTTTGGGGTTAAAAGTCCCACGGACAGCACTTCCCCTTTCAGCCATCTTGCCTTTCTTGCTGTGTCATCAGAGACTGGGACCCGTACCCGTTCGTGTGAAATGAGTCTGGGCTCTAGTGACTCAAGAATTCAAGATGGTGGAAGAAAAAAACTGGCTCGATGTTGTCTTGCACTATGGTTTGTTTATGGGAGGAATATTCCAGTTAATCGCAATTTTAGCAATCGTGTTCGTTCCACCAAAACCATCTATGAAAGAAAATGAGATGGCAGAGGAAAAAGGTGCACAAGAAAAACCGGCAAATCAAACTCATAGACGAGCGAAAGACACTAAAAAGAGACGATGAAATGCTCATGATGTTTTGTACTCTTTCTGCAAACTTGGAAAAGGAAGCTTTGCGGGCTTGCCTTCGAAACTTTAGTGCGAGTTTACATTTCTTATTGAAGAATATTTAAAAAAAAGGAACGTTCGTTTTTGTTGGTGTAATAAACAGGAAGAATCGATCGTGTTCACATGCAAGTATTGGATTCGAAAAAAGTAGGACTTGCCTTGCGTCTCTAACCGAACGGATATTAATAATTGAGAGGACACTTGTATATGAATATCGAAAGTCCAAGTCTCCGACGAAGAAAAAACCATCGAAACGAGAAAACGGCACCTTAAAATTTACAACAATCAACTTTTCGGCCGTTGCGAGTTGATAGTTGCAAATTAGTGATGTAATTGCATCAAAACGGAGTTTGTTATTTTGTTTTTAAACTGCGGAAGACGCTAGGGCAGCATGCTCAATAGTTAATGGGTAAAGACAAGAAACAAATCAGCATTGACCAACATTCATGCGGGAGTAGAAGGGTCCTGTGCTCTTTTGCACATGAAATCAAACGATTTAGCAAAGTGAATCTCTTTTACTACATGGAGTTATATCAGTTTATCATCGTCATCATCTTTATCAAGTTGGTAAAACCTGGGACCTTCACGTCACCAACTATATAAAACTACTAATATCATACAATAGTTGCTAAAACAGTTCCACTGCCATAGTTTTATATCAATGGTGATAACAGGGGCATAGCTAGGATTTCTAGGAGGGGGGTTCCAAATTCGTTCCAACGAAAACGGTTGGTCTAAAATCCTTACATTACACTCTTGCTGGGATAAAATCACTGTTAAAAATAGAAGAGTGGAGTTCCTTGGCACGGAAGGGGGGTTCCAGAACCCCTTGAACCCTCCCCTTGCTATGCCCCTGGATAAACATTTTCATCATTGGAAAGGTTTGGGACAACTGTAGGTCAGCCATATTTTGTCCTTTGACAGCATTTGGTTGAAATTAAAACTTTCCTCTGTTTCCACAAAACATCTGGTGAAAATCCCCATCTTAAAAAGAGCTGGCACACTTCAGTCAAGTTTAAGAAAGTAATGTTGAACACTGCTGACTCTTTACCTTCAATGAGCTGTGAAACAGACTTGTGTATATTCAAACTCAGTTTGACCCTGGTCCCTCTTTACACTCACCTTGTATTGCTCATCCTAATTTTTTTGTTTAACTTCCAGTTTGAGGCTATTCAAAAATTATTCTTAATAAGTAAGTACTACTGTTATACATACCTCGATTCTCACTCAACGAAATGACAGGGCTTGTCCAGGTCCTTAAAAACCTTAAAAGTCCTTACTTTTCCCTTTCCAAAATTTGAGGCCTCAAATGTCCTTAAGTTTTACAAAAATCAGTCATGGTCTTTAAAAAGTCCTTAAATTTTTGCTTTTTCTTTGTTATGATAATTTGATAAATCTCAACAATGGCCAGGAAATCCATTTTCCAAGATTCTTGGCTCAAAAGGGCAGAGTTTACTGGGTGGCTTCAAACAGTACCTGGAGATCTGTGCAGCACTTTGTGCAGTCTGCCACAATTTCTTAAAAAGTCATGTTTTAGGTCAGTTCTGTTGGTTGATGTCCCATGCCTAAGGTCCTCAAAAAGCAATAATCTTACCCTAAAATGTCCTTAAATTTTGCTTTGAGAAAGGCAGACGAACCCTGAAATGAGCAGTGTGATTGGTTGATTCTGGGTTATGGGCCCCTGACTAAATTCAAGAGTATCCAAACCAGAATACAAATGTACAGTTGCCCTTCTGCCATCTTTGTTTGTTTGTGTTTGCTATATGATTGTTTAGGGGAACGGTCCAAACATATAAAAAAGCACAGGGGGGGGGGGGGAACATTGGGAGTTTTTGGATTAAAAACTGTTTCTGTGGGGACAAAAGTGTTTTTAATTTGGCCTGACGGCAAATAGAATTATAGAGTATAGTAAGAGTGAATTACAAGTATAATACAAGTGATTTGCCTTCGATAAAGGGAACTGCAGCTGTAAACAGAAAATGTCAACTCTTCTTTAAGAACTGTCACCAAAATGAAGTTGCCCTCGCAGCTGCTACCGTCAACATCCAACACTGTGGAGGAAAAGGTGTGGTGACACAGATAGTGGCTGTGAGGGGTACTAATAAACCAAAATGGGGCCCCTACTTCAATATTTCAGAGTACTTCATATCCAAAATCCAAATACAAAGTAGTATCATGAGAAAAAGAACAACTTTTATTCATTTTCTTCATGGGGTGTACAAAAAAATGTGGCTAACTGGAACTATTAAAGAGCTAAATGACCCTGGAAGCTAGGCAAACTTGGTTACACATAGTAGACATGTACACTTCTTGGACACTGAATGTTTAGACACATAAAATTATTTGTAACACTAACTAAATTACAGAGCACAAGACAACAGATGAAAAAGAAAAAGCAAAACAGAATGATGCTAACTAGCTCAAATTTAAATTCCTTTTTAAGTTGTCTTGGACTGTTCAATTCCACAAATAAATCATTAGAGTTCCAAAGCTTAGGTCCCTGAAATAGAATATTGAACGTGTTATTTAATTAACTAGTTCTTTCTCTCTGTAAATAATAATTATAATAAAGTGCTACTAGTTGTTTGGTTTTTTCATCTGGTGTGTTACAAGTCCTCAACAATAAACTGTTTCTGGTTTGTTTCTTAATCCTTGTTGCTATTTTGTTAACCCTTTCAGCCCTGGTCAGTTTATCAATATCTATCTTCTCCTTACATAACTCATACAAAATAAGATATTTAGTAATGAGAAAATGGGATATGATCAAACAAAGAAAACCACTGAAGAGAAAAAGCAAAGTTCTCATAACCTTGGTTTATAAAAAGTAAGGTTTTCAGTCAGGAGAATTCACCATGTCATTCGACGTAAGGGTTAAGCTTTCTTTCTAATTAACTTTAAAGGAACTCTCCACTGTATAACATTATTGATTTCAAATTTACCGTAATTGTTCTAATTTATTGGCTCTTAAATTAGGGTACAAAAAAATTATTTTATCCTACCGGTGCTTAAATTGGAGGGGCGCTTAATAACTGGAGGAAAAATTAAAAACTTTTCACCTTTGAGAAGAGAAGTGATTCTTGCAGTAAAAGAGACACTTGCTTAATTGTTGCAAAAGAGGTTGTTTAATTGCTGACTTTCCTGACAAAGTAAGAATGTGCAAAGAATGAAAACAAAATCATACTTTTTTCATTTTTGCCATATCCGAACTGACATGCTATTGTCATTAAAAACTATGTGATAGTACTTTTAAATTGTTAATTTTTTGAACACCATCTGAGTTCAAGATTTCCCCTCTCTGAAAGTGGAAGTTTGAAATAAAAAAGATGACCTTTAAGCATAGGAACTAGAGGTCACAAGCCTGGATCTGAATTCTGATTTGGTTTGTTTGTTATCTCCAAATCTCCTCAGTGCTTGTTATAAGAACTATATCCATTCATAGATTCATCAAATTTTCAAGTTTCTTACCTATAAATGATTGAAATCCTGACAAATGATAACACATCCATTTAAGTTTGTTTACAAAGAATGTGCTGTAAAACTTACAACATTTTATTCTATGCAGTTGTTCAACTTGAGTGGCTATGGACATGACTGAGAGCATGTGATGAGACAAATAGGCGCCGCTGTTTTCATTGCATTTATAAAACTTTTGGTATAGCTGTTCATTTTGAAATCTGAAGGTAAAACTTGAGGTTGTTATCATAAATTTCCAAAGTAATTATGGACATATTTCGATTAGAATTTTTAAATGCAAAACGATTATAGAAAAAAATAACTATTTTTTTGTATGGTGCTAAAAATTGGGGAAAACACAAAATTATTCAGTTGCTTGGCACTTACCAAATTAGAGGGCACTTAAATTAGAACAATTATGGTAAGTACTTTTTTAAAATCTCTGTACATATCAGCAGCTCAGGCTTGATAATCCCAAACATAAGTCTAACCTCAAGTAACAAACTTTAGTTTGACCATTTTCTAGTTTGTTTTCCCCAAGATGCCATTTTGAAATGTGCCAAGTTTCATTTGCTGAGTGCCAGACCCCCTCTCATTTGTTGCTATTGTATTCATCTAGGGTGGAAAATGGCACTATAACCATAACAAGAAACATTTCAAAGTGTTGCTGTGCAAGGAATTCAAATCGAGGAAATGATCAAATTAGTTAATTACTTGGCCATAGACTTAATTTATGTAAAGAACTGAGCTGTTGATATGGACAAATAGACTTACTAAAAAAATTACTTGCGACCAATAGTGTTATAAAATGGAGAAAATTTTCATTAGAACTCGAGTTCCACTTGAGATGACTAAAGCTGTATTTGCATTGACATTGTCGCTAAACAAATTTTTATTAATATCAACTATTAGCTCTATTAATAAGCTCTTCCAGCCCCAAGCTGATGCCACTACCAACTGCCATACCGAGAGTGATACTCAAAATTGCTAAATAACCAACAGTTTCCTTGGCTTTTCCAGGAACATCAACTGCAGCAAATGCGATGAGAGAAGTAGTCAAATGTCCTGTCGAGATCCCTAGTAATGCAACAAAGGTTGCCATCCACGCTGGCTTGTGGCTGAGCATATACGGCGGCACACTCAAACAAATACCTATCACAAGAGAAAATCTGACCAGCATTGCAAGCCATGACCACTGCAAAGAATAACTAAAGAATGCAGCCATTGGACCACGTCCCAAAAAGTCTCCAAGGTTATGGATCAGAATGAGAAAAACTGGGTACCATCCACTACCGAGGAAATCCTTCGCCATGGTAACAACAGATGGCATGACCATGAATTCTTGAACATTCACAAGTGTCAACAAAAAACAGTAGCTAAACACTTGTTTGTATTGTAACACTTTAATGGTTTCTGTGCTGAATAGAGTAAAGCATCTAATTGGTTGATTTGCCGACACCTGGATACTGTTCTTTGTTGCTTTTGTGTAGTATTTCAGGAAGGTTTCTCCTCTTGTGAGACGAACATACAAAAATATGACAAGAAGAACAAAGATTGCTGTTGTGCCAAAGTATAAATAGCTGGACCAATGAACATCTGTAGTGGTGGCTTTGCATATGATGCGCAATATGGTGATAATCAGACCACAAACTGACACACCAAACTGTGAAGAAAACAGAAAAACAATCAATGCCATACAGGTTTTTAATATAGAAATATAAACAAGCTCACACGGTCTATTCAATGACAAAAACATGGGTGAACTTTTTAGTTCAAGAAAGAAAGGCCTGAAGAAAAACAAGCTGCAGGCAAGTTTTTCTTGCAAGTTTTTCTTGTTTTTCTTGGGCAAACTAACAAATTCACAAGTGTTTCTATCAATGAACAGAGCACCCAAGCGAGTTTTATATTTCTTTTATAAAGCAAGCCATACAAACAGCTGATAAATCCCTGCAATGATGCATGAAGACACACTCTTTTCATATTTAGAGTGCGTCACCACAGCCAATCAGAACATGCATTACATCTCTTTTATCTTATAAAAACTTTCATAAAGTCAGGCCTGCCAACAACTCTCCCATTTTTGCTAGGAGTTTCCAGCTGGTATAGAATTACAATCTCCCGATCTGAAGGCTGACTGAACCCTATTTCTCGGTAGCCTGTTTGTGGGTTCGTTCAAGGCCTAAATTATTAAATTTTAACAACTTAATAAAATTATGTAATTTGATGAAGTCATGTACAATACTTTGTTGCATTTTCAAAATAGGACATTTTGGCTTGAGTCAGAGAATAATTTTGTTTGGGTTGTTTTGGGTGGTCTGTCTGGTGCAGTGCTTACTATAAGTAATGTTGCTTTAAATGACCTTAATCGAAAATTTATTGTCACACAAATTTATAATTCATGTTCTGATAAAATAGTCAGTCTAATGGAAGTGAGCCATGATGTGACAAGTGTGGTTACTCCCTGGTGTACTTAAACTATTGATGAAATCAATGATTGCTACTAATCAATACCTGAATCGACACTAATCATGCAACTGATATTGGAAATCAATGACCAATCAATAGTCAATGTAGTCGTGACCTTTTATTGATTGCCATTGACTGATAACCGATTGGAATTAATTGATAATTGACTAGCATTGGCTTATAATCACTTTGAATGCTGGACCTCTTCCCAACTTTCTTTGGATGCAATAAAAATATTTCTAATTGTGGTTTCAAAGCTGAAGTCATTGCATTCTTTTACAATGTATGTTAAAATGAGTGTGCCTTTAACGATACTGAATATTCCAAGAATTTTAACAAAACAGCTGCTAGAAATGAGAAACATAGACCAGGCTGTGCACACAGATAAACATTCATCATCAATCAATATGATTAGCAGATGATCTTTGTGTGAATTTCAATTGATCATTGGTTGGCTGATGGCCAATCGGTATCAATTAATGAACTTCAATCGACTGATATTGATATATTGATTGCTTTCTGATGATTTATTGTCATTGACTGAGTAAGATAGGTTACTCATAGCTCCGATTTAGGGATTTTTTGTGCATGCCAAAAATGTATGGATTTGTAAGGTTTGGTTTTTTTTTTGTTTTTTGGGGATCAAATGTAATTGAACCTTGCTTGAGGTCAGGTGATATACCCTCCGAGATAGTTTCTGTACTTGGGCAACTATTTACACATACAGTTTGACAATGGGATTAATGCTTAAGAAACAGCCGGTATAGTAGCAAATAACTACTCGTAAAATTTTCTTTGGGAAAATGTAATTGCAAAATCGTGTCCCGTTGCAAAAACTTCCGCGAAAATAGTGTCCTACACAGTGTTTGCTCAAATTTTTATTTCAAATTAAATCTTACTTAACTAGTTTGTTTTATAAACTACCTTCAGCTAAGACACTTACCATGAGACCTTGAGTAAAAAGCGGTGGCAGTACATGGCTTGTGAGACCAAAGAGTGTGGATTGGCAAAGGGAATTCGCAATACCAAGAATTCCTGCAACGACCAAAACCGACCAAAAATGGCTTTTCACGCAGGTCGTCCCACACAATTCCAGTTGATCAAGAGCTACAAATGACAACATACACACTGCAATGATAGAAAATCCGAGTATTATACGTCCATTGAAGCTGCTGTTACGACACCAAACGAGATTGACAAAACATCCACAAAACAACAGAAGGTTGTATATGACATTCAATGCGAACTCTGGCTGTCTCTTCGGGAATACATCATCGAAGTAGTCCACCGCGGCGAAAATTACGTAAGTAGGTAAAATAGAACCAATCCCAAAGAAAACAAACTGGAGATACATAACTGCATTGTCCCGTTTCATCATACTGGCTAGCGTCTTCTCTTTTTTACTCTCGTTTTCATCCAGCAAAAACTGATCAGAGTCGGCTTCAAGATCCGCCATTTTGAAAAGAATTCGGATATCGATCAGTTAACCGTTTAAGGATTTAACATAGACGACCAAAATACTCGTATACTTTGTTACCAAATATCCACATATCCGGTTTGATATTGCGTTTTTGTCGTGTTAACTTTCCTCTCTACTCTTTTCGGAGTTGAGTTACAGAGCTTTTCCATTCTCCTCTCTGGAGAGTTTGTCCGAGCTCTTCGCCTCAGCCAATGGAGCCTAGGCTGAGCAAAGGAAGTTTATTTTTTCACATGAAAGATTTTTAAAAGTATTGTACAAGAAATTTAAAAACATCAGCAGAATATCTTAGTGTGCCCCTGTAACTTGGATTTTTAAAAGATGGAAGTCAAACATTAACAGCTGGCTTGATTTTTTAAATAATTATGGGTGCATAAAGTCTTACAATTTTGCAGTATTTTTTTCAATAAAATATGAAGTAAGACAAGGACTAAGCAGTCTATTACCTGGAAAAGTTTTGTGCAATGAAGTTGTGGAAATTTAAGAGCAAGTATATGTTTTGTGTACAGCATATTTTCTCCAAATTGATAAGACAAAGTTATAGGTTTTTCATCCCTTTTCCTTTTTTTTATTTTCACCTTTACACAAGTTTTCATTCCTAGCTACTTCCATATATGTTGAAAATCTTAGCAAAATTCAGCCCAGCAAATTTTTTTTGATAAATAAACCATTGATCTGTATAAAGATAAGGCCTTTAAAGGGGTTTTGGCAAAAAGCAGTATGTAGCAATACAACAGCATTGACAGCCAACAGAAACGGAAAGTGACATGGCAATTGTATTGCAGCAAAAAAGTGGCCAGTAATATTTGTTACTAGTCAACAGGTGAGTTGAAAAATATGCAACAATTGGGCATCAGAACCCCATCTTGAAAGACTTAATAGATGACAGTTAAAAATAATCACCTTTATTTGAGACCAAGGGAGGCTTGCTATTCCTAATTTACAATTAAAAGATTTTACTTATTATTTACAATAAAAAGCTTTCAACCCAAACTTACAAGTATACATTAACTTATTAAACAACAATATAGTTAACTATTCAAAAATGTTATTGAAATACAGTCTTTCAATTTCCTCTGTTACAATCAGTGATAGCAATTGGTAATGGTCATAATTCTGCTTCGTTAAAGTTTTAGTAAAAAATAGGTAAATAGTATATATGATATTAAAACTAATGTTTAGTTTTAATATCATATATACTATTTTTACCTATTTTTTACTAATTGGTAATGGGTTTTATGTTTTTTTTTCCTCAAGCCAGCAACAATTCTAGCTACAAAGTTTAAGATGCTTTGCTCTTTGGAAATGTTTTTCCTTGATGTGCTACACCACACTGCAGGAGAACAAGAGAATAGTCCACTGTATACCGGACTAATCTATTGTTTTTGTGCAAGGATGTACAAGAATTATCGTTTCTTATGCTCTGCTTGTCAAAACTTGCCTTACCTTTCAACAAAACTTTAAACTTTGTCTAAAAAGACAGAACCCAATCTAAATAACCACAGCCGTAAAATTTTGTTGCCATGGAAACACACTCTACATCAGTAAAAAAATATATTATTGAAAGAATGTGTTTTTAATCAAATTCTAAGAAATATTGTAAAATTTTGCGATTAACGCTTCTTATTGGCAGTTGAAATCACGACTTTCTGTTCTCCCCATCCCCCCCCCCCTTGCACTCCCAGTAAAAGTTAGAGTTAATCTGCTTGTCTAGTACATGCTACAGTAATGGTATTCCCATGTCAAATAAAATGCAAAATGGTATATGAAGTGCATTACAGTTTTTCTGGTCAATGATCAATCTTTCTGTCTTTTTAGGGGGGGGGGGGGGGGGGAGGGAGCGTATTGAATCCAATTTTGTTTACAGCTTACTCCAACCGCCATCAATAACAAAGTCAACCCCAGTTGTGTATGCGGACTCATCAGAAGCCAAGTAGACACAAAGATAAGCAATTTCTTCTGGTTTGCCAAGGCGTCCAATCTTCTGCCGGGCAATGAACCTTTGAAGAGCTAGTTGTGGGTCGGCATGAGCGGCCATTCGAGCTCTGAACGAAGGGGTGTCCACGGTTCCCGGGCAAATACAATTACAACGAATTCCCTTCGTTACAAAATCTGCAGCGATGGCTCGGGTTAAGCCAATCACAGCGGCTTTAGTAGTACTGTAGACAAACCGGTTTGGAACGCCCTTTAGCGAAGATGCCACAGAAGACATATTGATAATGCAACCGGACCCTCGCGCCAACATTTTGGGAATGAACACTTGACACATTCTGAACATACTTTTCACGTTCAGATTAAATGAATTGTCCCAGTCTTTCTCATTACACTCAAGAATGGTGCCATGGTGTACAAAACCCGCGCAGTTGAATAGTATATCAACTTTCTTAATGTCTGCTGCAAGGGCTTTTACTGCCTCAAAGTCAGTGACATTAAGAATTCGAGTCTCGATTTTGGGGTTCATCTGACGAAGTTCAGCTAACTTCTCAGAGTTGATGTCTGTGGCAATGACCTGAGCGCCTTCGTCAGCGAAAGCAAGGGCCACGGCTCGCCCGATTCCTTGAGCTGCCGCGGTTATTAGGGCACTTTTTCCAGCTAATCGACCTTGTCTTCTTTCTTCTGCCATGTTTCACTCGCTCACGTGAGAAGACGACACGCGTTCTTTGTATCAACAATACTTACGCACAGCGGATATCTCCAAAAGTTTAGAAAAACAAGATGGACGCCGATTTGTTAAAACTTTTACAAGGAGATGGTAAAAATCTCACACTTTTAAAAAAATCGTTGTCAGAAACATCTTGTCCTTAAGTCGAAATTGGATGATTCAAGTTTTACAGCTAAATTTTGATTTTGTTTCAGAAACTTATAAACAATTTCTTCAGGAAAGCTTTGATGACAAGTCGTACGCTAATACAATCATTCAAAGTAGAGCCATAAGCGAGTCGCTGGGAAAACTAGCCGATGGGATTAACTTGCTTGATAAAGAGCTACATGCTCAGGTAAGATAATGATGTTGCTGTGTTTTAAGATGCTTGAACTTGTAAAGTTAAGCGCACAGTGTTTTGTTTTCCGAGGATACCTTGCAATGAAGTTAAACTTGACACGTCCACACTGATGTGAGTAGACAAATACTGAAATAGTAAAGAAGAGACAGCCTTAACAGTCTAATAACTTTTTTATAACGATAAGTATTGGTCTGCATTTGAATTTAAGAACCTTGCAAATAAACAAAAATAAATTTTTACTTCCATGATGGAAAGTTGCAATGTTTGACTATGAACTGTATTACCAACATTAAAAATTGTTATAATTATTCTGTTAATATTTATTCATAATTTTAAAATCCTGATTGGTCTTATTTTGGAGGTGGTTTCACATCATGAGGATCTCTTGCAACAAGCAACTGGAATCGAGACATTGGAGGGCGAGTAGTAACTGCCATTGATATAAAACTACAAAAAAAATTCAGTCTACTGTATAGGCAGTTTTTTCTCTGATAATCTTTATTTATTTATTTATCAATTTTATTTATGCAGGACCACCATGTTCAGCTAAAAGCTGGTTCAATTGGAGGCCTGTTTATATTTATTACAATATTGACGAATTACATATAGAGAAAATTTAAAATTACAAACAGTAAATACATGCAAAGGTCAAAATGTCAATTACATAAATGTCTTTTTAAGTTCTTTTTAAAAAGTGTGAGCGAGCTCTCTAGCCATAAATAATATGGTAATGAATTCCAATCTCTTGCCCCATTAAACTTGAAAGATGACTGAAACTTAGATGTTTTGGCAAGGGGTATGCATACTAAGTCTATGCTTCTAGAGAGGGCCATTTTAGTGTTGTTTTAACTTCGTTTTGCTCGTTTTGCTAACTAATGTTGAACATTCTAGCTTCATTTTGTTGTTCTAACTTTGTTTTGTTCTACTTTCCTACCCTCAGTTATATTAATTATTAAACTGTATAATCAACTGAGTATTTTTACTAAAAAATTTGTTTACCCAGGTCAAGCTCAATTAAGCTTGGTTCACACTAGCAATGGAAGCGGAGACGGAGATGTAAGCGGAGACGGAAGAAGCCTTATGTTCTAGTTTGAACCGAGAAAATGGAGACGGAAGCATAAGCAGAAGCTCGACGGAAGCAGAGATGGAAGGAACGGATCGTTCCTTTTTCTTCTGTCGTTTCTTCTGCTTCCGTTTTGCTTCCATTGTCTAGTTTGAAGTGTGAACAAGTAATGATGGAAGCGTAAGCAGAAACAGAAGGATAATCCAATGAAAATGCTCTTTTCCAACCCCATCTTGTATGTTGCTTTCATGCCCAAATTGTTTTTTTGGCCACAAAAAACTCTCTGACCCAAATGGTTCTCATTTTCTGAAATTTGTCAGTTCATGCCTTCTTCTCCGAAGATGCAGCCAAATGAAGCCAACACTGGCAAAAAATCTCCCTCATCTGCCATTTTGAATTGACAAGACGCATGCACGGAAGTGAGGCTTCCGCCTCTGTTTCTGTCTCATCAGTTCTCACTTTGATGTAACTCTAGTAGCTTCCGTCTCCGTCTCCGCTTCTGCTTCCGTCCCTAGTGTGAACCAAGCTCAGTAAATGACTGGGTGGTGGGGGCTTACGCTTTAAAACTACAGATGAGAGGAATTGGAGGGGGGTGGGGTTATACCCCTGAAATCCATGTGGGAGGAGAGCTCAAGTGGTTTGTGAAATCCTGGCAGGAGGGGGACAAAAAATGTTGCCATCCTTCAGGGGGTGGGTTGGATTTTTGTATTGATTAAAAATATACACATACATAACAAAGACTGCAAGAAGTAATTTTTGTTTTTTTTGTAAGTATACAAAATACAGTGTTCAGAGATACAACAAAGAACTGTGTCAAGTATTTAGTTATAATTTTATATTAAATAGGTTTTGGTTGTGCTTAATTAATTTAACTTAACCAAAAAATTAATTATGTTTTTTCTTTAACTCTTTCAACTTCAGTTGTATTTATTTGGTAAATTCAGTATATTTGCACTATCAAGTGGTTTACTTTGTATGTGCTATGTAAGGAGAATTTGGATGTTAATAACTGTACAACTAGGACTAAAAAGATTAAACTGTATCTTCAGGAGTTCTACAAATGATGCAGACACGAATTCAGTCCTTGATGTCATCTGTTGAAAGGTTGGTTTTAATTAAAATAGCAGAGAATTAATTAGTTTGTTAACCATCTGCTCTGTTTCTGAGAAACCTGCACCTTCCATCTTTGTGAGGAATTTGTTATGAATGGGGAGCTGCCTTGCTGAAAACCTTGAAAAAAATCTTATAATCTGTGACACATTCATTGAGACTTTTTTGATAGTTAAGTGGTGACAGTTTGAAAGATATATTGTTTTCATTCTTTATCCAACAGAATACAGCACCATGTTACTGAGCCATACAGTAAGATTGCATCTAGAACAGCACAGCTGAGGAGACTTCAGGTTAGTATTTTTTAACTTGTTTACACATTATCACTGCATAAATACACATGGGAATTTTAGACCCTAAATAGAGTTGGGTGAAGTGCCTTGTTCAAGGACACAACACAGTTGTCTGACCAGGGCTTGGACTCACAACCCTAGGATTATGAGTCGAACACATTAACTGCTCAGTCACTGCGGCTATTATATAAATACTTGTTGATAATCTGATAGACATCCAATTGCTTTACACAATAATTGTAATTTTTAATCAGCACTAAGGCAATGACTGAGTTATAAATAATGGTCTGTGTAAAATGTTGGCAAAAAACAATATATAGGCCTCCGATCGGAACAGTCATCACTCTTCCTCTTATCCATTAATTTTTATACTGAATTATAATATAGGTCTGAAGTTATTCTTTTTTTCGATATTTTTTGCTATAAAACAACAAAGTGGCCAATCATAATGCTTGAGTTTAATTAATATTAAGTGATCCAAATTGCAGAACAATACAAAAAGTTTGTTTGTCTGATTGATTGATACCCTACTTCTTATGCGAGTCAATATTCAAAGATTAGGAAACAGGCCCCAATACATTGCATTTAGGAGGTTCAGTGTACATCTCATCTAAATTCAAACCAACTTGGCCCATCTCATTTAAATGGTGTTGCCAAGAATGGCACTGCATTGAATTCCCAAGTTAGTTGGTAACTATGTCTGGTATACAGCCTAACATATTTTGTGCTCCCTAGTAGAATTTCAGCTGGGCGAGTGATTTCCTGATGTTACTTTCCCAACTGTTGAATTCTCAGTAATGGACATGAAGAATTGTCATCTTATAGATACAATGATCCAGAAAAGGCGACAAGAATGAACATTCTTGTACTTGTTGAACCCATTTCTATGATTAAGAACAGACTCAAGAAGGTTTCAAAACAGAACAACTATTATATGATTGCCACTGCTTTTATCACAAATGGATGTTGTGAAACTATAGACACCTCTTTAGACTTAATCATTGCTTATTGTTTGGTTAACTCATTGGAGATTATCAATGATATCGAGTTAAACAGAGCCACAACAATAAAAATTTGCCACTTGTATGTAACCACTGTATCATCGCGGTTTTTTGGCAAGTCTTCAGTTGCTTTCCCCCAAACCACAGTGGTGGCGTGGATAAATACTTTTGAGCACTACTCTGTATCATAAGTTATTGATCATGCTAAGTTTCATTGTTTCAACTTCAGGGAGCCTGTGACATTCTCCGAAGAGTAATAAGAATCCTTGCGCTGAACAGAAGGTTACAGTCCCAAATGCAGGGTGGGGCCAGGGAAATCACCAAAGCTGCCCAGAGTCTCAGTGAGCTAGGTAGGTATGGCCAAACTGTAGGTTATACATCCACAGCAGAAGCAAAAAATTATTGTGGGGGTGACAGTTGAAATTTTAGTAGTTTGTTATAAGATCTGAAACTCCTATTCAAAAGTTATTATAAAATAACCCCAGTGAATCTTGTGTGCTGATTGGTTGAGAGCACAAAAAGCCGAGCTCTGTAAGAGAGCACACAGCATGCTTTTGAAAGTCTCACACATGTTCACTGAATCAAAATCCGCCACCATTTTTATTGCTTGCAAATAACCAGTTTTTTTATCGTAGAAAACATGTTAGCCAATGACAACATACAAAATTATAATTCAAATCTGATACCAAATAAAAAAGAGCCTATTTACATATTAAACTTGGAAACTAAAAACAAAAAGATGAGGCCGGTTTGCTTCATTTCAGTCGACAAGTCAGAGCTAGCTCAATGAAATTCCTGACAAAAAACACAAAGTACTTGACAAAATGGTTTCTTTTGTTGAGAGTAATAAAACTCTCCCAATTATCAATGGGGCGGACAGTGAGTGACTTTCAAGTTTTTTTCTATTCAACCAATCATCCCCCCATCATGCAATAAAAAAATTACACAGCACGGAAAATGCGTTTTATTGCTTAATTATAGTTAATCCGTTCCACCGCCCATGTATAGGTTTGCATACCAGTCTTGTTGGTTGTAAGCATGAAGTGGAAACCAAAGTTTTTTTAAACACCAATATTGGAATATAATAAACTTTGAAATAATTTTAACAATAGATTTGGAAAATTTTTCACCCTCATGCATTGTTGTTGCAATTGTCTCCTATGTCATCTTGGTAAATATTCTCACTAATGATCTCCACTCTGCGGACAATGACCCCAGGTGGAACCCTAACCATCACCAGACAAGTGAATGAGGGAGGATGGACAAACCAAAGCCTAGCTACAGACATGCTTTAAACTTATGAGAAGAGTTCCAACAGGGGTCTACACCCAGAGTGGTGATCATTAGAGGATTAAATGAGTGAGAATGACAAGATGATGTAGGAAACAAAAACAAATCCCACATGCTAGGGAGAAATACTAACAGTATATACTAAAGATGAATTTAAAGATTGACATTAAATTGAGCTTATATTTGTTTAAGTCAAAAGATCCAAGTTGCTTTTAGGTTTTGAAAGTTGTTTTCTATTTCAACTTTGCTCCAAATTGCAGAATACTTGATGCAAGGTGCAGATCTTTCAGGAATTCATTTGGTTGAAAAAGACCTCAAAATGATAGGAAATACAAGAAAAGAAGTTGAGAACCAGGCTAAGAAAATGTTAGCACAGGGTATGGAGTCACAGAGCCAGACCAAAGTGGCTACAGCATTACAGGTAGTTACGGCAGTGATGATGATATTGATGATGATGATGATGATGATGATGATGATAGTGATGGTGATGATAACAATGATGATAGTGATGGTGGTGATTGTGATGGTGATGATGGTGATGGCGATGATGGTGATGGTGATGATGATGGTGATGGTGATGATGGTGATGGTGATGATGATGATGATGGTAATGATGATGATATTGATGATGATGATGATAATAATGAAAATAATGATGATGTCATATGATATTGATAATTATGAAGTCCCTGATAATAGTATTAATTGTACAATAATTTAATTGGGCCTATATGTCCACTCTAAACATGGGCCTTATTCTGGGCTGTAAGTACTATTGTTAGTTTCTGGGTTTGGGAAGCCAAGCATCTCCGTTGTGGGGTTTTCAGACTATCAGTATTTTTCTTCTGGGACATAAAGACTGGGAAGTTATTGGACCAATTTCTTGTTAACAGGGGCATGCAGAGATAATTGTTTGTTCTGTTTTACTGATCCAAAACTGAAGCAATGTGTATCTTAATAATCTCATTTGTTCGGTCTGTCTGGGAAAATGTTCGCTCTTGGTCTTTCGCACAGACCTGGCTATGCTTTGTCTGTACTGTGAAAGACCTAAGGCAAATATTTGGACCCCAGATAAACCTCTCACTCATTTATTAGTTAAGATAAGTTTGTAATGCAGGTCTCATTATCAGGTCTCAGTTAAAGGTGTGAGTTTTAAATGACTGTTATTTCAGTCAGCACCATCTAGATTTGATGTATGTTTGTAGGTCATCAGTGCATCATATTGACTGTTTTTTGTGTCTTAGGCAAAGAAGTTTATGACATTTTTCTGCATTGCTTTCAGGACAAAATACACCTGTAGATTTCTCTGAGTGTAAATTGTACTGCAGAAGAACAAACTCTCCTAAGTTTTTCTTGAACTGACAGATGAAATAACAGCAGCCCTTTTTTTGTTTTCTATTTAGGTGTTTTACAACCTTGGCAGCTTGCAAAGCACTGTTCATGATGCAGTTGATAGACTCAGGGAACAACTAAAGGTGAATGTGGCAGAATCTCTAGATGCAGCAACTTTATCAGAGTCTCAATCCAGTGGTGGTAAGCTTGAACTGTAATTAAAATGTTTGTTACTGTACATGCTTACAAGTCTGTTTCAGTGACCAGGTTCTACCAGGTCATGCCACTTTCAGTCCCAGTCAGTTATTAATTACCAACTTCTCTTTACATAACGCATACAAGATAAGACAGTAAGAAATGAGATTGATCAAATAAGGTAATCAACTACTGAAGATGAAAAATATAGTTCTCCCAAACTTGCTCCATGAAAAGTATAGAGCCTAGTCAGGAGAATTTATCAATACAGCTGGGACTGAAAGCTATCATCAGAAAGTCTGTATGCAAAATGAATGTCTCCCTATCCTTTTCTTTTTACTGTAATTCAACTTAACTGAAAGAGTATACTGCTAAAGAGTAATAATTATTGTTGAATTACAGTAACAGGAAAAAGATAGGAGACATTCATTTTGCACCCTTTTATCAGTGTCAGATTGAAAGCAAAACAACTGAAAAATTGTTTAATTACAGTGTGAAGCCTTTTAATCCTTTATGTTGGATCAGGTTCTTGGGGGTGTAAAGGTACAGAAAAACTTTCGAAGCCTGCCTGCAACTCTGCAGCCCATTCAAGTGCAAAGTTTTGGCATTGCTGGTTTTTGTTTTTGTAAAGAAGAACAATCAAGGCAATCTTTATTGCCAGTCTTACATCTGATCTAAACATAAACTTAAAGTGCATATAACGCTAACAACTTTCTTTGGATCAAATCATTTCATATATGATTTAAAGTACTACTACAAAAAAAGATTGAAATTTGGTCAAATTTTTTTTCTACAGTGGCTCAAACTAGCAAAATTTTCAGACATCTTGGTTCACGACCACATTTTCATGGGACTTGGTTGTGACTTCATTCCCGACTTGTAATATTGAGCAAATGAGATCTTTTCTAAACACAAAAGGGCAAAAGAACTGAGAACTGTATGAGGAATTAAAATCTACTTCTGAATCAATAATCTCTGATTTATTCATGTTTATCTTGCTGTGTTTTGATCCAAAGATGTTTGGGAATGATGTCATAACCCAGTTCCTTAAAATGTGGTCAAGAACCAACAAAACTTGAACTTCAAATGTGTATAAAAAACTGAGAATGCGGCCAATTTTTAAAAATTTGTTTCTTAAATGTCCTTAGTTTCCAAACACTTTATAACTAAGTGGTTACAAAAATGATTGTTAGTGTTATAGGCACTTTAAAATAAAATTCCTTTCATCAGATTAATCTTTTTTTCGAAGGAATCGCATGAATACTGGTTTTGTTATACATGGCTGTTATAAAAGATAACTCAGTTATTAAGCCAGCAAGTTTGAAGATGCTCAAATATAATCCTGAAAACCTTTGTTTTTTAAGGTCCAGGCCGGGCTGCTATGCCTACACCAGGAAATACAGCAGGCTGGAGAGCGGCACTGTGGACACGAATGGAGAAGTTAATGGACAACATTTATACAACTTGTGGACAGGTATGTGTTCTACTTCCGATAGGTCGCTGTTTTTTGCTATTTGCATTACTCCTGAAGACATTTTTTTGTATTTCAAAACAGTACAAAAAACTAAATCACCTTTTAAAACTTCAAGCTGGTTCATGAAATATAAAATGGAATAGTTAATTTTAACTTAACTGGTCCAATTTGATAATTTCTGAACCAGTTTGAAGTTTTTGAAATTATTTAGAATAAAGGTTAATGCTAATAAAAATCAACATTTTGAAGCCTTCCAGACTTTATTTTCACGAATTAGAATTTAAATTGTGCATGTTTTACTTTATATAGTAAAAAAACTCTATACAATAGAACAGCATCCTGTAGAAAACAAAATAAGTTATGCGTGAGGGAATCTGGGACCAAGAAAGTTACAGTTATAACAACAAATATGGGTGAAATTTGCATCAAATCCTTCTATGTCAAATGGATAGAATGCAGGTTTAAAAAGAGAGGTCAGAGGTTCAAGTCCAAGGTCTGATGAAGAAAAGATGTGTTTGTAGGGGATAATGAGGAGGTGGTAAGGGGGAAAGTTGAGGATAGAAAAAGAGTAGGGAGGCTGGGATGGTAAGCTTCCTGTAATTTGTCCATGTTGTTGTTTTCATCCAACTGAAAAATACCATGAGTAAGTGGTTTTTAAAGTGCCTATGAAGCGAAAAACGTTGTTACTTCCGTGGATAGACCTTGCTAAATGAGGAATAGTGGTGAAAAAGCTTTTTCAAAATCTTTTGTGGTTCTTGAAATATTAACATTTAAAGTTCTCAACTGATGACGAAATGTGAGGTTCCAACAAATTTACATTTTATTTTAATCTGCTGCTAATCCTTAACCTTTGGATAAATTTGAGCCAAACCTGCACTGATGATCCATCTACCTCGAGATACATCAGCAGCCCAAGTTTGGCTTAAATACATCCAAAGGTAATGGGTCGGCAGCAGATTTTTGAAAAATGTAAATTTGTTGGAACCCCACATTACGTCATCAGTTGAGAACTTCAAATGTTAATATTTCAAGAACCATAAAGGATTTTGAAAAAAGTTTTTCACCGCTATTCCTCATTTAGCAAGGTCTAGCCACGGAAGTAACAAAAATTTTCACTTCATAGGCACTTTAAAAAAAATCTTGTTCAAAAAGTTAGAAATGTTTTTAAAAATTTTGATCGTTAAAATTGAACTACATACTTGTACCTTGTTACTTTCAGGTCCACCATTTGCAAAAAGTGCTGGTAAAAAAGAGAGACCCAGTAACTCATGTATGTTTCATGGAGGAGCTAACAAAGGTAACTAACAAAGGCAATCAGCAGTAATTGGCTGGGGTTCAAAGGGTTAAGACATTGCAAAGAGCAAAGCAATTACAAAGAGGTTATTATCTGGGGAGAGGGGGGGGGATACTCCTTATATTGGGATGGTACGTATGACCGCCATATTTTTTAGGGGTAAAAGTTGCCAGTCTGGTATTTTTTAGGGGTTTTTAAAAGAAATACCTGTGTTAAACCAAGAGCCTGGTATTTTTCAGGGTTTAAAATCTCGAAGCTATTGAACTGCTTGCTGTCCTGTGTTTTAGCAAACGTGCATACTGAACAAGAAGTTAAGACAAAAGTCCTTCAGCGAACGTTCTATTATGTACGTGCCGTGGTATTTTGGAGACTTTTCTGATGGTCATGTCATCCCTACCCCAAAGTACCCCTCCCCCCCAGGGTTATAGTCGATGTTAGAATTGATAAAATGTCTGATATGTAAATTCCATCAGTAAAGATTAATTATTTTTTGTATGTTACTTAAAACTTTCATGTAATGATTGAGCTGTTACTATTATTTTCTTTAGCCAGATCCCATAAGGGCATTGCTTACAATTTTGTATATATCTATTCTGTGGGAATTCAAGCCTTTTTGTTAATTAAACCGGTCATGTTGACAAGGCTCAACAAGGCCGAAACAGCTGTTAACACCAGCTAACAACCAGGCTCAAACTATTTTTAGGGCTCAGTAAGGCTTTAGTTCCTTCTGATCCGTTGTGTATCAGTCAAATGAAACCCCAACCCTAACCCTCCTGGGACTTAGTGGGGGAAAGGTGCGATCATGGAAGCTGTATTGAGCAAAAAGATCGCCCAAGGGGGTGGGGGATTTGTCAAATATTGTCCCCCAAGTTATGCCCTCGGGGGGAAAACGTGGGAACTTTGTCAGCTCTTGATCTTTGAGGTTTGATTGGCGCACAGTCAAAATAATAGAAGAATGCCCCTATAGCCTGGGGGATTTAATGCCATTTGCTTCCTTATGGACAAAATATATGGCCCCAGGGGGTAGGGCTTTAAAGCATATTGGGCAGCACTTGTTTACCATGGCCCCACCTTGTCCGGGGGGGGGGTTAGAGTGGGGCTCTCTTTTGACTGATACATTAGGCCTTCGTGCTATCTTAATGGAAGTCGATACCATTAACATGTATGTGTAACACTGATGATCATATTTAGGTGCTTTGCAAACTGTAGAAAATGAATTGTTTTGTTTTTTACACATTTCTCCGTCTTTAATTAATATTGTGCTCGTTGTCTTGCTACAGAGTGGAGACACATCTGTTAACGTATTTTGGAAAGCAGTGACACACATTCTATCAGCAGAGTTTGCCAAAGCTTCACAAGGTAGGTAAAGGCTCTTGAATATTGATAAAAAACATGTCATTATAAAACCACTGATTGGAAAAATGTATCCTTTTAGTTTTGCAAGACATTCTGATGGCTCTAAAATTTCTAAAAGCCCTTAATTATTCCTATGTGCCCTAAAAAGCCCTATTTTTATGGCCATTTTTAAGTTTTTCCCTAAAAATTCCAACTCTTTTAATGGAATCTGTATCAGAAGGCTATGTAAAGACGATCCTTTGACTTGTAGTTATCAACGGACATAATGTCAATGCTAATCAGTTGCTTCAGATATTCAATTCATATGAGTGATTTTACAACGAGAACTGGAATCATAAGGAAAACCTTTGATTCATATGATAAGTTGAAGTTAAATTGATAGAGGTTTTGTTTTTCGAAATAAAAAAACTTCTTCATCCAACGGATGAATATGTATTTGGGCATTATCAGTGCGAATTTTGGAGTCATCAGTGTGTAATTTGGGTATCGCCATTGTAAAATTGAGCATCATTAGTGTGAGTTCTGACATTATCAGTGTGCCTTTAGACATCAGCAATAACAATGTAATAACAATGGCGGCGTTTACATTTCCCTTCAGTTCGTAGCGCAGGTAGAGTTTAAGAGAGCTCCTAAATTGCACACTGTTGTTAACAAGTACAATGACGAGTTGCCTTCCTTTTTCTGTATAGTGGAAAATACTACTTCTATATACTTTTTTTATGCCTAAAGGTTCGACATTTCTCAAACAAGCTTTTGAGGGTGAGTATCCAAAGCTTTTGAGACTCTACAATGATTTGTGGGTACGGCTTCAACAGTACTGTGGAACGAACCCAACTGGTGGGGCCCCTGTGGTGCAGTCGCTGGAACCAGTTTTTGGCCTGTTTGTTGGTTATGACGAGTTTGATGTGAGGTAATTCTATGTTGGTCTTGTAGTTGGCAGTACCTAAGGGAGCTCAAGGAACCCTAAAGAAGTTCTTCCTTTCAAAGACTAAGAATCCTGAGGCACTCTCCCCTTTCATGATCCGTCTTCCTTTCAAAGACTAAGAATTCTAAGGCTTTCTCCCCTTTTATGATCCGTCTTCCTTTCAAAGACTAAGAATTATAAGGCACTCTCCCCTTTCATGATCCGTCTTCCTCTTCAAAGACAAAGAATTCTAAGGCTTTCTCCCCTTTCATGATCCGTCTTCCTCTTCAAAGACTAAGAATTCTAAGGCTTTCTCCCCT
>JAOBAT010061219.1:0-25360 GCA_026413305.1 Hydrozoanthus tunicans | reverse complement strand
CCCCCTTAAAGAAATAGGTCACCCCGTTCGTCCAGCGAAACACGGCGTCGATATTATCCGGCACATCTCTCCAGTGCCTGCTGATCTTTTTGGGGTAATCCGGGTGGATACCAGGTAAACTCTCATCATAGCGATAATAATCGGAACCAGAGAATATGTAAACAAAGCCATTGCTCCACCGAAAAATTGAGTCCACCGTGACAGGATCTGAAATGCAATAACGCCGAGAAGCTTCAGTTTCTTTGGTTCATTGTTTCAAGTATGTTTGAAATGTGACAAAGCAAAAGCAATCAATAGCTGGAGAACAAACACTATTTTTTTTGTCAGCAAAAAAACATTTTTAACAGACTAAGACTTTCAAAATTACTCATTTTAAGAAAAATTCGTAAGCCCGTACGTGTGCTTATCTCCGGTTTCTGTATGTGTTAAGTGGATGAGAGTCTTACAAGACTTCTCCTGGACAGGACACTATAGTCCATCACAGGTTAGCCCCCAGAAGAAATTGGTACTCATTTATACAGCTGAGTCGACTGGAAGAAGAAGGGTAAAGTGTCTTGCATAAAAACACTACGTTAAAACACTGAGTGGTCTGACTGAGGCTCGGGCTCGCCATCTTAGCATTACGATTGGAAAGCAGTTAAGCTGCTCCTCAATTAAGCACAGAAATATTCTTAACCAATATTGCACATAGTCAAAACATCGTATTAGAATGGAACAGCTCAAAATATAAACCTTTAATATAACATATTAATACAACTGCAGGGAAGAATCCAGACTAGTGCCACTAGTTTCCAGATTTTAGTCAAGTTTTCAACAGAAACAAAAAATTGAAAATAATTTTAATATGAATTTGTCTTTTGGGTTATTTCGAACCATCATGTTAACAGACTTATTTTCTCTGTTTAACCTTAAGCTTTTGGATAGAGTTTCGCAGCTAGAAAACTTTATTTATTGTAAAATATTTGTGTTGAGAACCTGAAACAAGTGTTGAAATCCTTAAACGCGTCTTAGCGATTTATCTTTTAAACAATGTGAATGGGTTTTTTTTGGAACAAAACAAAACTAGTAAAGAAGATCGAGCACTATCTGGTTTATAAACACAAAGAAAATTTCACTCAGAGAAAGCAAAATTTCTCATAAATCTGACTTACCAATAAGAGTTTCTCATGTTCAATATTCGCTAACCTCACTGGCAGTCTGCTTACTATTGTAATAAACTTAAAGACATAAAGACCTTATCTACCTGCCTCTTGCAAAGACAACTACATTTCAAACATCTTTTAAATAAAATGCCGCAAAATCCTGGAACACTCTTCCTCGTAACTTATGCCATGATCAGGCTCTCACTAGTTTTAAACTAAAAGTCAAGCAACATCTTAATCACCTCGGTTTTCGCTCTTATGAGCCCTTTGAATGATTTCTTTTTTGTTTTTTTTGTTTACATTTTTATAGTTTATAATTTATTCATATTATTCTGTACAGATCTCCATTTAAACCAGCTATGCTAAACTGGAATTTCTGTTTCAATAATGTAAGTAAATAAATAAACATTGAAAATAACCAGAATACAGAATGCAGCGCAAAACTCAGTTTTCATACAGGAACTGACAACTTACGTAATAAAGAGTTTATAAGTTTTGGTCGGTACTTTTTTAGAGCCCACTTCATCCGTTCAATCTGTCCAGGCGTGAATTCCGTCATACAAGCATCATCAGTGTCTGAAAAATGAAGCTATTCGGTAAATACTGTTGCTCCAGGGCAAATCTGTTCAAAGACCAATCAGCACTATTAAGCGGAAGGGGGAGGGTGTTGGCGCAGTGTTATGATCTCTGCTCCCTAATCCTGGGGTCCCCGGTTTGATCCCCGATCTGGTCAAAGGTTGAATACTTGGGTGACCTTCTTTCCCGCTAAAGGCCACTCAGCTTTCCATCCTTTCGGGGTCGATAAAATTAGTACCAGCATACACGGACCGCTTTGAAGCGGCTGCCAATTGCGCTTATATATGCTTCCGGTCCGCTGGGGAAAACTGATCATTGTAAAGCGCCTTGGACATATTCACATAAAAAGGCGCTATATAAAGGCACCACTTTACCTTTCACTATTACTTACCCCGGATTAAATTGTTATTTTTTACGTTCTTGTTTCCAGCCTTACATGGACTAACTTGAGCTGTAATTTCAGAGTTGTCAATTTTGTTTTCGTGGAAAATCTAAACAGCATTTTATGATAAACAACTTTAAAACTTTCCGTATAAATAGGAAAAAATTTAAAATATTACTTGAGTTTTGACTTAACCCGCGGTCAAAGTGAACAACCCAGCCCAGGGCAACAAACTGATCGCCCAAGTTATCTTTTAATTGATGTACAATTGTTTGTCATTATGGCTAAGTTGATTCGAGCTTCGTGCTTCTTAACATTCTCTTACTTGTGGTATAGCATAGTAACGCGATCATTCAGATTCTGATGATGAGGGCCGATGGAAGTTCATGGGGCCCAAGATGCCATCGATGACCGATTTTCAGTGACTGAGAGATATCCCCGAAATTTGTTACGATATAAGATCAAGAAAAAAAACTTATGCATTTCTAGCACATGAATCCTATACACTCGGCAAAGGCTTTATAGACTTATAGACTATGGATTATCGAAAACTTTATAAAGATAGTAATTCAATGCTTAAAGTGCCCATGAAATCCATGAAACGTTTCGTTTTCTCAGTGGAGAGACCTTTCAAGGTAAGACATAAGGTTAAAAATTATGTTTTCCTCAAGTTTGGCGTAAGTTCATCCAAAGGTTAAATGGATTAGTAGTATATTTTAAAAAAATGAAAACTACTTGCAGTAATGTCATCACTTGAAAACATTTTATAAATGTTGACATCTTGCGAAAGATAAAAGATTTCAACAAATTTTGTTCACCCTTATTCCCCATCTAGCAAGGTCTATCCACTAATTTATAACAAAATATTTCATGTCATAGGTACTTTGAAAGTCTCAATGTTTTAGAGCCTCTTTAATGCACTATGTAAAAAGAACTAAGTTTAATTTACATACACGAACTCAGGCATCTTTCCTCAATAGAGCTACTTCCCCTTTACCTAGGACAGTTACAGTTTTATTGACCAAATGCATTGGTTCCAGGCTTAGCTCAAGATATTTAAAGTATTATCATTTTATATAGCGCATTATTTTTTTTTACCATTTGTTATTTAAAAGTTTGTATTTACAGATGGCCTTTGTTGACGGGTTGTAAACTAAGTTTCTGCTATTTCTGAGTTTCTAGTTGTACCATTAATAAATATGTGTAAAAAACTGCTTTGGTTCGGTGACCCATAAGCAGACAATAACAAATTGTAAGAGTACTTATATCTACTTACAGCCCATGTAGTTATTGATAGGATCATTGCCGGGCTGGGCGGGGCATGTGTCGACAGTCTCCTTAGGACATCCGTATGTTGCGTAAGCACTCCTAGGAGTGTCTCCAACGAGGTCGTCATACCCACTGCAGCCACCCTGCCACAGAAACAGGTTTAAATTAGTTCTTTACAATTAGACAGTAAGGTCAGTTGTATGCAATGCAAGATGTTACAACTGTTAGTTAACCTACACAGCTAGCAGGCTAGATGAGTTATTATCCATAAAAGTATTTTTAGAGACACCAAAGAAAAAAGACAAACTCTCCTGTTGATTCCCTCAACAAAATAAATCATCAAAATTATTTTGTTCAAGGGCACAAAAATGGCCGCTATGACGTCACGCCCAACAGGCAATACAATGAACGTGATCTTTAAAACCTTAAATGACATGATACGGTCGCGAATGGCCATAAAAAATTAAAAAATAAAAGATTGATATTTTGGTGATTATTATTGCCCTAGCAAAAATACCATTAGTAAATAAATTATTGGTATAATATTATGGGTAAGTCAAAATAATTACTAATCGTAACAAACTGTCTTAGCTTGGCCAAGATTCAAATCGCTCGCTTCATATTTTTCCTCACAACAAATGAAACACATGATTACCAAGGTTTTTTGTCAATCGTCACACCCTAATATTTAATAACAATGCACTGCCTTTTAAAATTTACCGATTAACAAAAAAAAATTACTTGTTACATTATCTATCTTTTAAGTAGATGGAAAAAAAATTATCAAAGTTTAGAGAAAGTTTATTATAACATAACAAAACATAAAGGAAGGAACCTCAATGTTTTAATTTCTAATCATCTTAACAATCATATATTAGAGCCGAATATAGAGTAGACTTATTAGCAAATATGGTTTGAGTATAAATGTATTAAAGAATAAGAAAAGCCATTGGTGTAAAGAAAGAATAACAGCGGTCCAAGAACTGAACCTTGAGGAACTCCCATGAAGACTTGTTTGGTGTCAGATAAAGCATTTCCTATTGAAACAAATTGGGCTCGATTAGTGAGGTAAGATTTATAGCTTGCAGTTCCTCTAATACCACAATGTTCTAGTTTCTGTTGGACAATGATGAGATTTTCGAATTTCTGGCAAATCAGATTTTATAGTCGTACGTTGGAAGACTGTGAGTGAAGTAATCTTTTGGTTTTTATGCAATTTTTGTGACCCCATTATAAGACTGCTAGGTAATATTTGTGTTTTAAGAGAACTTACAAGAAGTTAGAAATAACATGTTAAGGGATCAGTCGTGACTGAATAAGTCAGCATGCTGGAAAAGAATTGCAGTCGATTTATTAGGTTTGGAACCAACTTACCAACTTTGATATATAAAAGTTTTTGAATGATCCTACCAAATATGGAGAGTGGAGATATATGCATGTTGAACTGTTAGTTGTTTATATAGATTTTGAACCCTTTCATAAACACTGGAGTAATACTGGCGAACTTTAGATCGTGGTTTTAATTTCCATTCAAAGACCATAGGGACTTTGATAACAACTCAGGTCAAGACAATGTGTTAAGATCGAATTTTGGTTGTCATACTTTTTTGATTGATCTAATTCGTTTATTTTTTAGAGAGTTAGTTCTGCAGAACTTATTTCGTCTAAATATAAGTTATCTGTTTGACTGTTTGGAAGGTAAGATAAAAAAAATGGTTTAACAGCTTCTATAAATAGAGAGATAGATTTTCCTCCCACATTTGTAGAAAGCATTTTTTAAAAACGTATTAGTATTAAATTTAACGTAAGTTTATTCAGTTTGATTCAAAAGCATCTTAGGGAGAAATCGAGCTAGCCATTGACTTAATGGTGATTATTTTTTAATTCCGTTCCCTTCATTTTTTAACAATAGATGCCGGCGTTGTTCTCAAAATAATCACCATACTGATATGAATTTTTGTTATGCTTTATAAAATGATTTTTTTTGATTCTGGAGAGTGTTGTCAATTAGTGGCATATGTGTAAGCACAAAATGTATAGATTCAAGTGACGCCTTACCATTAAAACGGGGTATACTCCAAGTTTCGCTGATCTACAGCATCAACAAAGAATATCCCATAAGCCCATTCTCTGTTAATGCTGTAGATCAGCGAAACTTGGAGTATACCCCGTTCAAGTGGTAAGGCCTCACTTGAATCTACATATTGTTTAGTTCTGTATTGTTTGAAGTTAATAATAGTAGTATTTAGGCTTTCTCGCGATCCACTAGATGTCCACACAGTTTACGTACGCATGAAATGGTAATCGCACTTACCTCAAAGACATGAAAAAGGCCAAAGTAGTGCCCGATCTACGAAACAAAATGCTTGAACTATGAGAACAATCGTATAAAAATGTCACTTATATTATTTGTAATATTTTGATTGTGAAAATTTATAAATAAAGGAAAAACTTTTAGCTTAATTGACACAAAAGAACAAAAAGGATTGATTTGTATTCGAAAATAGTGCAAAAATCCGCAAAATTTCATAACTATCTCAATCTATGCAGGCTTCCCGTGCGTTATCCTATTTAAACTGTCCTATCTTAGTAGCCGCAAACCAGTAAACTACTGTTACGTTTGCTAACCTACCTGTCTATTTTAGCGAGACTGCCGACGTTACTTTCGTCAGTTTCAAATCGAAAAGGTAGCGTTCAACACTGTAAAAACCGACTGACTAAAAAAGCTCAATTGGAAATTTTTACCAATAAATAAAAGGTTGAAATTTAAACCAAATTCAATTGGTCAACTAAACCAATGATTGGCTTGTCTACTCACTATCTGTTTTAGTGAACTTGAAAGCGACAACGAGTAGGATAAAGTAGTTAAAATGTACCGTACTGCTTTGCATCCTAACTGTTTTTATCCTAACTCATTAATTATGGTATCGTATCATACCTCTTAGCCCATCCATCCCCATCTTATCTTATCCTTTTCCAGCCTACCCTATCACAATCTATTCTGGACGACAAATCAGGAGGTAAACCATTATCTTTTTCAGTACGTGTTTAAACTAGTCACGCTATGTGTCTAACTTCGTGAAAAAAGGACATTTGATTTTCACGCACGCCTGCATTATAACGATAAGTTATACAGAGTAAGTGTTTACGCGGAAACTTCGGAGGGTACCAGCTACTATACAGTTCGATTAGTCTTCGCCCTTATACACAAATTTGAGAATAATAAGTGTTGTTAGCGAGATTTTCATATAATGGTGTTTAACTTTTTTGTTTGTTGCATATTTGCAGTTGTAAAGTTCTGAATGTATACTGAAAAAAAAAGAAAGTACCTCGTGAATAGCATTATCTCCTTGGTTGATAGGAGCCATTGTTCCTCCTGGCAAAGTCGCCGAGTGTATCGCGACTCCATGATTACTGCTGCCTTCCGCAAACCACCATGGCATGGCTGCATTGCCCACCAAGCTGCTGCCAGCGGGCTTACAGGTGTACAAATTGAGATGAGTTGCAGGAGAAACGGCCAGTATCTTCATGTACTCTTTGTCCATATCAAGACAATCACGTGACCACTTATCGTTTTCCACTCTCTCGATGGATTCCTGAGAATTGTCCAACCGGTTGCGACAATAACCAAAAAATAAGAAACACAATTTTTTCAATAAAAAATGAGAACAAAATTAAAGGGTATTTTCTGGTTATGTCTAAAGTAAGCTGTATATAAGTTATATCGCAGAAATATCGTGCAATAAGCGATGATAGTAACAATAATATATATAACAAGATGTATAATAATGTTGCATATGTATCTAAAAAACTTGATATCTCTTTTAAAACATTAGGCTTAATTGAAAGTTTTTTGGAAATTAAAGACAAATTACAAGGTTTTATTTAAAAAATGCAAGAATACCGTTACAGTTTTTTAATGGTAGGGCAAGGAATTCCATAGTTTTGGGCGCACATACAGAGACTTTTAATTGATTTTGCTTGCTTAGTTTATATTATCAAATATATATTCGGCAACATAATTCAAAATATAATGTATTTTAATTGAAGTCTGACATTTGGTGTGTTTCTTTGGTAAGTTCATTTGAATCCCTCCTCTCCCTGGGCGGCCGTCCACTCTCACCCAGCTCCCCAGCCCCCTTGCCCTTCATCCTTTCCCGAATAGCCCCAACACACCTCAAACAGTTGTTTTGAATTCTTGCGAGCTTGTACATATTCAAAAGATTTGGACTTTTCAAATAAGTACGTTCCTGGATGTAAATACAACTAACTATAAGCTCTCACAGACTCACAAGTTATTAACCGGCCCTTTAAATCTGCTAGATTCTCCGATTACTCAATCTAGAGTTATAAGGCAGTAAACTTTCAACTCTAAATTCAGCAGTCAATTCCCATTTACTACTTTGGCTTCCATTGCGGGTATTCAAGAACAAAAAACGGTAACGTGACACAATGTCCCGAGTGCAACTTACCGTTCTGAATGTAATCGAGGAGTCTTTAAATCCGTCTATAAAACAAACAAGAGTTGCTACATGTTTTTTTTTTCTAAACACACTTATAAACGACAGCTTAACAACTTATACTAGTTAATCTAAATCCTTTTTCAACTTAAGGTTCAGAACAAAGACTTGTACATGTCGAAAACTTTGCCAATTTTTGTCTTTACCCTATCTAGCCGGGGGTTGATTCAACCCCCCCAATTGGTTTTTTGGCCCTTACTTCTGTACGGTTCAGAGAATATTAATGAACCTCCGTGACTTTTCGTAAAATTTCATTAGAATTCTTTTGGTATACAATTTAGTAATCTATGATGCATAGTGTTACCATGGTAACCAAGAAATGAACAGCCGTTTTTGCCGTTGTTATTGTGATTTTCAAAAACTTTAATAAAAACCTTAGGAACTGCGCGCAAAGTAAAACTTATGTACCGCCATCCACCACCTCCCCCGGCAAAATTGGGTTCCTTAAAAATACCATTGTTTTGTCTTCTTCTCTAAGCGTAAAGAAAAACAGCTTTGAGTGAACCAAAAGACAAGAAAAAACTTTTTTTGCCCGACTATATATATTGAATGGCGCATGCTTCTGAAATATAATTACTTACTGTTCAGCACTAATAATTGGTCTCGCAACGTTTCATCTGTCACATTTCCTCGCCCTTTTGAATCATAAATAATATGCCAGGCGATACGAATGAGGTAGACCTCCTTGCACTGCACTTTTGGATCAGGTAAGACTACTGCGGCCTGTTTGTCTCTCATTTCAAACACTCTTGCCATCAGCCGCTGGTTTATTCTTTCGCTGTCAAACTTGAATACTTTCGCCGGCTGCCTCGGTCGTTCAGGATGTGTCTTCATGGAATCGTGCACACCACACCTTCTTCTTGGCACATTAATAGCTGATAACTCATCACCACACGCAAGAACAACAATGACAACCAGCAAAAAGTCTCTGAAACAAACCGATTTGATATATTTCATTGCTATAACAATCGTTTGAACGCGTAGGCAAGTTGGTTGTCGACTAGTAGGTGAGAATGCTTGACGGATAACAGGCCTTTAATTTAACTTGAGGAAGCGGAAAAAAGAATCTCGGAAGTTTGAGAAAAGTTCTTAATTAGTTTTCTTTCACTAAGCTGCAAAAAGGTAAACAGACATTTCATATCGTTGTCAACAGTTTTCTATACGTTAAAGTCTACAGCCCGGAATATTGTTTGTTTAAGAATAGATGTTCAACGTAGTAAACAAATATCAAAGATATCAATATTTAGTTTCTGTATAGATGGAAAGCCAAGAAAGGTATTAATGAAGTACTGAGACAGTACTGTCTGAAAATGTTTAAGGAGTTTGATATTATGAAATACTTTTTCATTTAAACCTTGTTTTTCACTCGCAAGTATAACACGAGAATTTTTTCAAGAACTGAACTTTATAAGAACAACGATGTTCAAAGCAAAGTGATAACAACACTTTATTCACATTTTATATTTGAATTTTAAGTTTCAATAGAGTACTATAAATGAACACTGCAAAGAGCGCCAAATATCTTATAACACTTGCGAAATAGTATATTTACTTATGCAGATGCAATGAGACACAGTTAAAAAATCTTTGTATGTTATTGAATTTCATAAAAAACAAAAATGAAATAAGAAAATATGTGGGATTTCAAAGATAAGGAAAAATTGAAAATTTATTCAATAATATATGTTGTAACATCGTATATCGATACAAATGTAAACTACGGGAATGTAAATAAAATTGAAAAAAATAAAATAGTTAAAAATATATATTTTTTTTAAACATATATTCAAAAAATATAAATGACTAGATATAGTGGAATAATCAGAAATGTTTAGCGTCTAAGGTAACTATGGGTTAAAAAGCGTGCATTTCTTTTTTACAATAAAAAGCAGCAAAAAATGCCGGTTTTACGGTTTGTAAGGTAACAAACTTTCACCATTCATTTTAAATTTTTCGACAACCAAAGAACTACTTAATTAAAAAACAATTAAATTCAAATAAAAGGGTATTTGATATAGATTGAAGTAAGAAACTAAAGAAACAATTAAAACTTCTTATGTAACTTTGTTTCAAAGATTCGTGTAGCTTTTGGATATTAGGCCGTGTCTATGTGAAAATGATTAAGAAATATAATTACATTGGACAAAGTTTAATGAGAAGTTCAATGATTGGTTTATCTAATCGTTCTAGTGCTACATATTGGCGTTTTAGAAAACTTGGAAGAAAAAGTGTTTTTTCGGCACCGCCTGCTTTCGAAACAACTTCCTTTTGTATAGAGTTGGTATCCTGTGAGTATCCTGCAAAAATTTGTCAACAGACATATTTTTTCTGTTCATTTTGTCTTAATTTTCGGTGGGTAATTGTAATTTTTTTGTTCTTGTTTTTATATGCAACAACATGTTTTAACTATGAACATGTACACTATCTGAAAAAGTAAAATTACGACGTGCACTGTATCTGAAAAAATAAATTATTTTACTCTAAAATAGTTCAGACCCCGAAAAAGATTTAAGTTCACAATGCAACCCCACTTCCAACAACCTTTGGTAGTTGGCCGGTACCCCAATTTTGTTCAAATTTGTTTTAAACAACTATGTTTTCTGGCAAATAACTGCCTTTTATATATACTAGTCGTATCATGATAATTCGTATCATGCAAGCGCACAGTGTATCATCTTCCACAAAGGACAAAAAAGACTGACTTTTTGGTATGTCACTTTGTGTGTATCCCGAACAAATTTATTGTAAACTTTTAACCTTCTTTTTGCATAATTGTCTTCACAATGTTTTGGGTAACCATTTTTTTTGTTCTTGTTTTTATATACAACAAGATTATATGTGCATGTACAAGACCTTTAAAAGTCTATTTGACTAAAAAATTATTTGATTAATATTAATTAGTTCTGACCGTAAAACAATTTGAGTTAATGATAATGCCATCCAATTTCATTGGACTTTCTGCTTCTAAGCTGTTTTTGGAAGATAGACCCTAATTCTGTAAATTTGTTTCAAACAACTTTATTCAGTACAAATGATGGTGCAATAAATTTTTGTTTTTGTATCATAAGTTTTGTATTTAGTAAGAACTGTTAAAAGTAAATGCGAACCTCTGTGAAATCCCAGCAGGGTCAGGAATCTAAGCTCTGTTAGTCAGCCTCAAAACAATTTATTATTCTTGAGATACTTAAAACTATCTCATTGTATATGTAATGCAGACTACTTAGAGTACATTTACTTTACTCTGCCTACAATCACGCAAAACAACATTGTTTGTATCTACAATTTTAAAGACTAAATATACTCTTGGTAACCCAATTTTATGTATTGGTTCATTGCGAGTTCATGGCGAGTTCATGTTGTTAGATTGTTAGTCTTGCAGAAAGTGCATCTAAGTTTGGACTTGAAGCATGCAAACTATTTGGAGAGTGGTTGAACAGATCTCATTTTGCTGAACGATGATACAATCACAATAAAGAAAATCATCTCACTATTCAGTAGATTCTGCTGAACATTTACACGAAATTTGAGAAAGCTCGTACCTTCTTTGACAGTTCATAGTTGTCAATGCAATCGCAAGACCCAGCTGATGCTCGTGCGACGCAAACCCGGCAGTGCAATACGAAATCTTCAACCTTTCTGCTTCTTCCGACAATTTAAAACGTCCTAAATGTCTTTGAATCTGATCATAGGCTGTAACGTCTTGGCATGTGGGAGATACTCCAAGTTAATATCTAACCTATGTTAATTTCAGGAAAATATGTGTCAAGAACGTCTGTTTACTTCCTCTCTCGTTTTGTCTCCCGTCTTTGACTCCTTCTACCAAAAGAGGACTGGGCAGTGAGTTATTCACAAGTATAGAAAAACTTTAAACTCAAACTTTTATTTGTAGGCGAGTTTTTCAGAAAACATTAGCAAAGAAACTTAAGAGATCCTACACATGTTGAACTCTAGCAACGTCTGTGGTGTTTACATATCATAGTCGCTATTGACATCGAAACAAAAGATGAGCCAGACCTTTGTGAGTTCTTTACAATTTACTGTCAACCAAAAAAAACTTTGAGAAGTTTTTCTGACGCACAATAATATACTTTGACAAACAAAACAGAATAGATATTTGATAACTAGCTTCCAGTAAGGTGCCATTGAACAAACTTATCCAGTACTTCTATAGACTGTTTTTAGAAGCAGTTGCCATTTCTGACTAAAACTTAAAAGTCTCTTTAAACAGTACGTTGATTTCACACGGAATGTGGTCAAGCAACATATTACGGGATAGTTACGCACATAGTTCGTTTTCAACTTTTCAATTAAAATTCCGTTTTATTTTTATATCTATAATGGTGAACTTTTCCAGCAATAAAATGAAGTTTACAGTAACTGCATTAGTAAAAAATACAAACAGGTGAATACTGGAATAAACGGGAAAAATATATAATTATATTTCTTTAATGAACCGTTGTAAACTTGAATTTGTTTCACCTCCAAGGCTAAACTTTTAAGTCAAAGAAAAGAAACTTAAAGTCTATGTTTATTAAATTTCTGAAAAAGTCTTTTATTGGATTATTGTAGGTCCAAACCATCTAAAGCTGAGGCTACACGGTGCAACATTGCATGCAACGCTGTGCGCAACTGAAACCCTTCGTGTAGCCACGCGGTGAAACCGTTGCGTGCAGTGATGCAGGAGTAGGATCGGTTTTTACTTCGCGCAACGATTTCAAAGGTGGCTACACACGGTGAAGTTCTCCCGTTGCGTGCAACGTTGCAGGTAATATTGCACCGTGTAGTCATGGCTTTATCTAGAAGGGGAATGGTTGGAGGTTAATTGAGCCGTCTTCGATCGATAACTGATGTGTTTTTCCATGTAACGGTCCCCCTTTTGACCTCTTTGATCATTAAAGGATAATAAAACTGATCAAATACAACAAATGTCTTTTGAAAATTTGAAAAACGCTTTAGCTCAGTTAACTGTTTTCCGTGGTAACAGAACAAAGATTTCAAATGGTAAAATTTTAAGTTGTTTTATATTGGACTAAAGGGTTCTGTTCTAAAGGATGTTCGTAATTTTTGTCATCAAGTTTAAAAGCAGTGTATGAGTTAAAGCAAATTTTAGACTTTCAGCTAATACAAGTCCCAAGCTGTTTTTTTTTCATGACTACCATTCATGACTAACATTGGTTGCAGTGGGTAAAGCGTCTGTCCTGTTCCCCATGTGAGTTCCTGTAGCTCAGAGTATAACCATTAAGGTTCCTCGGGATTGACTCTCGTTAGGGACTCAGAATTTTTTTGCTTCTGAGAAAAAAGAAGCTTGTGATAACAAGGACAATTCTTCAGTATTTATCCAGGCTGTTAAACTTTCAGTGTTTGTATAAAGTAAGTTTTGAATATGCAAAGTATTGTTTAGTATAAGAAAGAAGAAAATTTTAACATAATTGTATTCAGGGAACATCAAAATAGGATCAAATTTTTTTTGTTAGTAGTACCGTTGTAACTTATATTATTTCTTATATTATCATTACAGTTAGTATTGTCATTACCATCATTTGATACTCAATTATCGAGAGCTCTGAGTATTCGCCCTAGCTGAAACTCTAATAATTATGAGAGTGTAAATGATTTTGAAAAGCTTCTGTATTTCCCTTTTTTCTGCCAAATTCACTTTATTTCTAGACTCGACATTCAGAAGTTTTATCAGTATTAATTACGGCGTAAGTAGCATTGTGGAAGGAGTCATGTTTACTGGGAAATAAACCTTATTTTCAAACAAGGCTTGGCGTTTATTTGCAACGCACTCTCCATTGTATGAGCGGCAACTTCAGTTTAGCTTCAAATTTCAGATTGAGTTATAGACTGGATTTCTTCCAGCAGAAACATGAGAGGAAGATTGATGCTAAATAGGAGCGGAAGTGCTGTTGATATCGAGTTAAAGTTTAATGACAGATTGTATACTTCTTGTTTCTCAGTCCCGCATGTATATATTAACACGCACACATAAATACATTTTTTTCTGGCCAATATGCAAACTCAACTTTAGCAAAGGTGAAAAATTAGTTACATCATATTTCTCACAGGTCTCCCAAACGTAGAATTCGACTATTTTTTTCCTTGGTAAGACCGACTTGGTGTACTTAGTGTTAGTTAATACAGGTCAATACCTTGCACTAAGTCGCAATCATTTTTCACCCTATTTTTCCTTAAACAGCCTTAAGTTGCCTTCAATAGCACTTTTGCACCCAATTTTTCCTTAAGTCGGCTTAAGTCGCCTTAATTTGCCTTAAGTCGCAATAAGTCTTGAAAATTATTTTGAATCTCCAAATACTTGGAAATTTCTTCCTAAGTAAACTAAAACAACATGATTTAAATAGAAGTTTCGGCCTCCTCCCGATGCCATTATCAGGAACAAAGAATCTATACGCACCATTGTAAATATTCTTTATTCCTGATAAAGGCATCGAGAGGATGTGGAAACTTCAATTTAATCACGTTGTTTTAGTTTACTTATGATCTTGCGTTAGCAAAACCTTACTGATTATAATTTCTTCCTAGTTTTGAATAAACTTCATCTATCTCGTGTTATCTTCTTGTGTTTTGTTCGGGCTTTTGTGCAACTTTGAGGCCGTTTGGGGTAGATATATTCACAGAAGAGTGAGGGGGACAACACGACCTCAAATATATCTACCGAACGGCCTCAAAATGGCCGCACAAAAACCGGAACAAAACACATTCGAAGCAAGATAGTTTATTCAAAACTAATTTGTAGTTTGCACATGTTTAGAGATTTCCCATACATTATCTTATACGGTAGCTGTTACTTACGTTTTAACTAAGGCTAACTGAAGTACACGAAGTCGGTCATAAAAAGTTCGTAGATGCATTAAAAAAATATAATTTATGTTTGGGAAGTCTGTGGTTTTCTGGAACGAAATGCCCTGTATATCATTTATAACATATCGTGTCAAAGATCCGAGAGCTGCATGTGAAAAACAAATATTTATTGAAATAAAATTTGGCCGAATTAACGTCGAAATGCCTTGAAAACTACAGCTATAGTAATGGGGTCAAGTTAAGGATCGGAAAACTGCATATGAATGACAAATTTTAATTTGTTGTAATCAAATTCGGCTAAAACAACTCCACCCCCTATTTATCTTAATAAAGGAACCGCTACTATTATAACTACTATATATATATTATAACTTCTGCTACCCTTATGATGTTTAGAACTGATCAAAGCAGGCGGTGACATTTTTTGCAAACAACAATGAATCGGCAGTACAAACAAACGAAGGTATTGTTGAGGTTTCATAGCAACAACTTCTTCCGAGAGAATATCATGTGGTTAGTTAATCGATTTCGATCATCAGTCCATGCTGGGAAAACAAAATTCGTTTGTTTTAAAGGAAGACTTTTTTTTCTAGAACCCTTTGAACTTACCGTGAAAAGCGTCGACTAGGGTGCCTTTTTCGCCATAACTTTGATCTTGTTAACAACTTTAGTCTGGTACACTAAATAAGGTAATCTGAATTTGGTAATATGTTCGTTAGAGCAAACATTTTCAAAACATCTGTATTTTTCAGGAAAACAAACATCACTAAGCTTAAATAGAATCGACTCATGACAGCTTTAGCAGCGTTTCTGATTGGTAGAAGTTTAGGTTTAATTCCGATGATTTATCTTTCTTTCCACTCGTTCAAAGTGCAGTACATTAAGTTATGAGTTCAACAGCTGCAAAATTAATTTTTAAGAAAATCTTTACTTTCTTTATAAAATATTTTTTATGAATATTTCTGACACTGGTCCTACTGCATCAAATTGCTGGGTTATTTTATAATATAATATAAACCGATGAATGAATCTTTTTTTTTTGTATTTGAGATAACCTTAACTTAGCTACAAGTTTTACATATATATTTTTTTTATTTATGCAAATTGAGCGCAGAGTATTTAACTCAATTGTACGGCATGTGTGCACATATTAAGCCAAGCTTCCGGTCTATGAGTTCATTCGCACTTAGTTTTGACAGACTCACAATTGCGTTGTTAAAAGCCAGCGTTTAAGGTAAGTTTCCCTCGACATTATCTTTCAAACATTTTTGCTTCTTGTCAACTTAGTTCAAACTTAGTTCATTTCTTAGATGATCTCAATTGAATAACAAAAATGGCTTAACTATTGATTCAGCTGGACATAGGTGAGATATCGCGATACTTTACTTTGATATACTTTGTATAGCGTGCATTTTCTAAAATACCAGATAAGCACAGTGCATATGAAAAAAATCTAGAGTTGCTTAGTAATTTCAAGCAACATTTTGGCGGATATTTTCCGAATCAAAAACGTTCGTTAGGGGAAAAAATTTTCACGAAAATGTGGCCAAAAACATAAGCTTCAATATCTTTTAAAATTGCTAATCCAAAAACTAAATAATTGTTTCAAGCAATACTTTTTGTAGTTAAAATGTTTTACGTTTTCTACAGAGCTACTAATATTTGTTATAACTTTCCTTAGGCCCTGTTGATACTAAAAGAGTCAATCTTGGTGAATTATTTTTGTACGCTTCTTTTTCATTTTCTAATATTTCTTTTTAAACCTTTTTGTCCACCGCCCTCGTGCAATTTGTAGAATCACAAATACCATAATTATTAGTATTCAGTCTCGTTGTGTTTACCAGATGGGTCTTTTGGTAGGTTTTTTGTGACTCTTTGTTTGCTTTACACAACCAGCCTTTGTACCCAGCTTAAACATATTTGCATTCAACTCCGTTCTTTCATTAATCTAAAGACTAAAAGCAACTTGTAGCTCTTTTTGTAAAGTGTTCTTTAGCAGGCGGACTGCTTCGTTCAAAACAATAACTGAATCGATTTTAACTTAACTAAAGTTTTTGTCTCAAACACTGAAAGGTTTCATTTGATTCTTTAATAATTTATCTTTCTAGAATTGAAATAAAGTGAAGCACGCGTAAAGATTCAATGTTACCTTTCATTTCTTTCGATGGTTCGGAAAGCTAACTTTATACTACCACTGAAATTGCTACTGTGTTTCAACATTAAAGGAAAATGATAAGTTTGACTGGTCGCATTTAGTTTTCTTGATATTTTCAATGTTCTAATATATATTGACAGTTAGTAAAAGGAGGTATTCTAAATGACAGCTCAAATATCATTCGATAATCGTTAGGAAAATAAAAGATTAAAGTTGTCTGAAAGATTTCAACTTAAAAGAGAAATTCAACCAAGCAACGTTTGACGATTTACATATTACACTTGCTTACTTCGCAGCCGATGGCAACAGCTGACCAACTCGTAGTTTTAATCAGCCCCTTTATTATATATATATATACTATATTATTACTCGCGTATAGGATTTAATCATCTTAATTGCGCATGCTCAATAACAGTATTATTAAAAATTTAAGCTAAAATATTGCAATTGTTAAAAAAAAAGAAAAAAGCGTCAATGTTTTAGCGATGAACGAAGCTAATTAGGAGATAGCGTCACGGAAAGCAGTCAGATACTCAGACATAATCCATAAGATTTTGGTTTTACCTAACAGCAAACAAGGAACCCCTGGCCACTAACCAAAGATACTGAAGGTGGCCGTTTTCCGAGAGTGACATATCTTTTAACCCTTTCATGGCCTTTCCAGTTGCATTGGCATTAGTTCTCCCATTTAGAGCCCATACTTTATATGGAACACGTTTGGGAGAATTTCTCTTTTCATGCAGTCTTTGTTGATCAATTCTCGTTTTCTCAATACTAAATGCATTATTCTGCATGTGCTATGTAAAGATAAGTTAAGTGTAGTGACGGTTTCAATGATAAATTAGACATGTTCTGCAGTGCGAATTAAAACTATCCAAAACATAAGCTTAGAAAACAACAATATAAACTGCTACATGATACTTTTACAGCAACAATTGTTCAGCTTCAGCACATTTCTTCTTTTTTTTGTTGCAATAAATTTCTTTTTCTTTGTTTCTATACAAAACTTAACAATTTTTGTTGCTAATTGCCCATATCTAGAAGTAACCATTAATTGATAGCGTTGTCGTTCGTTGAAAACAATCAGCACATTGTTTAGATGTCACCAGAAAGTTTTTTGAACGCTAGAATATTTTTAATTTTTGAGGACAGCCTAATTTTAAGTTCATGTCATGAAATCTAGATTTCTGCCCTCGTTTCTTGATTTTTCTTCTTGTTAAAGCAAAAAAAGAGAGCTTGGTTGTTCCTTTATTGTTTTAAGAGCAGAACAAACATCAAACGCAAGCTGAAACCCTTCGATCTATCTTATACTTGTACTTCAAACTATGTTCGTTTTATCTACCGCCAAGAAGAGTAAGAATATTAAAGCACCTGGTCATTACTTACAATCTTCCCTCATTTTCCAAATCTCGGTTTTCACAAACTATGTAATTACTAAAAAGATAAAATCTTTAAAAAGCTTTACGGTTTTCACGCGTTGAAATACTGATGTTCAAAGCCTTCCACAAGAGAAGGCGAAACGTAAATTTATGTATTTTTAAACTTTAACGCGTGAACACCGTAAAACTTTTTATAGATTTTATCTTTTTATCATCTTTTATTCAGGCGAAAGCCTAAAGATGAGCGTAAAATTTTTAGCTTGAATTTTACAAGCCTGCTGTTAATAAGTTGGAATGCTTACAAATAATTTTCAAAATTTCAATACAAGAAATATTAAAAAATTGGTAAATGTAATCATTTTTTATCGACGGCCTTAGGGACTTAATTTGACAGTCAGAAAAATAAAATTCAACTAATCTTCCGTTTTGATTCTAGTTTCTAATGACAGGATAAACTGCAATAACAGTGTGTTTTGGTTTGGTTTTTTTTCGTAATCCTTTCTACGATGAAAGAGGGGGAACCATATTAAGGCACCTTTAAGCAACACGGGAAACGCAGCTAAACACTCTCGAGCCAGTTGCTTTTATTCGTCATATTTGGAGAGCTCCTGTAGGTAGAAAAAGCATAAAGTTCCAAGCTAGTACTCTAATTAATATTTATGAAGCGTACTTATAGATTTTTTAAAGGAAAGCCAATGAACATATGAGTCTCTGGCTTGAACCAGGATGAGTGCCTGTGAATTTTTGCAGTCTAAAGCTTTTTGCAAGATATTTCTTTTATAGAATGCAAAAGGAAACTGCATTGATTCAATCTGATTAATCAAATGACCATGCAATCATGCAAGGTGAACCTGAAAGTGTACGGATCGATGTTGCTATATTTATCGGCTTGGTCAGGTGCCCTAAGAGTATCCATTTAGTTGATGAAAGATTTGTAAGTCCTTGTCTTGAAATTCCATTCATTCATTTATCTAATTGACGTCTAGATTGAGGTTTTACTATAAAAGAAAATACACTCAGTACTCTGACTGCACGTGCTGTCTAATTATTCCATACCTTTTTTGTCAATTTTAGCTTTTGAGATTTTAGCTTTTTAACAAGAATTAATGTATACATATACGTTTGACATGTAAGATGTAAAGTATTTCACTGTTTGTTCAACTTTATATTCTCAATATACCTTTATTACTATCATTATTATTATTGTTATTATTATCACTATTATTGTTGTTTTTATTATTATTATTACTCGTTCTGTCGCCATACTGTATTTTACGTTATGACTGATGTTTTTTCAACATATTTTGCCTAATTTACTTGACCGAAATAAATTTGTATTTATAAGAATACCTTATTCTCAATCTCTTCCATAAGGTTTGCATATCCGTGGGAAATGCAGTATAGAATGTGCAGATGATTTAGTATTTATTCTAAGATCATGCGCAATATTGTAACAAAAACGATGGTTGACCCTAAGAACCTCCTCTAATAAATAATTTACTACAATTATTCTAGTCCAATACAGTCAGTTTTGTAATTGTGGTTAGCAAGTTAGATTTATGATCAATATAAAGCGCAGGCCGATGGTAATCCTTTGGCAATTTAAATCTTCGTGGATGCGATTCACTTGCGAATTTAAAAAAATTGCCCAGCTTTGACAAGAGTTAACTCGCAGTAAGTACGTTTTTACCATAATTTGTTTGAAAGATATGAAGTACAAATGTTTATATATATATGAGAGAATCAGGGAGAGAAAGAGACGGAGAGAGAAAGAGAGAGAGAGAATGAGAAAAAAAAATTGACCATGAATCGATACTATAAATTCAGTTGCTAGTTGTATAAAACATACTGACTGTGTTACTTCCAGGCGTCCGAAAGAAAGAGGTGTCTTATGAATACTTTCTTTATTTTGTTGCGCAGTTTCATCCACTAGTTGTTCCGTGCCAGAAACTTAACTGTATGACTCTAAAACCTAACGAATTTCACACAGTTTAGAAAAGCCTTGTTCAGCAGGTGCAAGGAGAACAAAGATTTTGTGTCTATAAATAGGGCAGCTTTAAACTAATCTTGGTCAATTAACACCGACTGAAAAGCTTTTTTAAACGTAGATTATTTTCCCAAAAATATTACTTGGCTACATTGGCATGAACATTATTTTTTCTTGGCCGATAAATTTGAGATATAAAAGAAGCAAGCTGAAATAAATTTTTGATTCAACTTTTGCTTCCTCAAATAACTTTTAAAATATTCATGCATGAATAAACACAACTTTATTTTTTCAAAAGCCTTTCTTAAACGAGATTGACAATTCCTTCAACTTCTTGATACATAATTATTTCGAAAATTGTTTGTAGGAAGAATTTGTTACTCAATTCTGAAACAAAACACAAATTTTTCTGCTTGGAATCAAGATTTAGAATTGCTTTTGTGGCTTCAGATGATCAGCTTGAAACTAATGTGATTCAAACTTCAGAATCTTAAAATCTTAACTCTAACTGGTTTACAGAATCTTGTTCTTGGTTTTTAAGACAATGTCAATGATATTTTGTTACTATTCTTGCATCTTCTGAATGGAAATTCGTTCGTCTTGTTTGCCACTTTCAGTAATGTTGGTGACACTTAAAAGTAGAAGCAAAAGTAGGTGTGAATCGCAACTCGAACATACAAAATCCATCTTAAGTTTAAACACTTCGATTTTATTAAGTTGAATAAAAACAATGATAACGATAATAAATATGATAACAATAAGAAAAAGCAACCATAATAATATAGTAACAGGTTTTGCAAGCATTTTACACGTCTCACTGTGTTTAAATTGAATAGAACATTAATTTAAAAATATTGATGCAATAGTGGCCAGATGGTACTTATTGCAACCACCTAACATAATATCTACAAAAATTTCCTTACTATTTATCAATAAAAAGTCTCCGATACAGAATTCGCTAATAAAAACCAACAATATGAAGAATAACAGTCTACAATTCCACAATGTACATGTATGTACACATTGCCTGAAGGCTAGCAATAAGCAGCCGATACGTCGCGGTTCTCAACAACTCCGACATCGTGAGACACTGGGTATTTTCTATGCATGACTGTAACAAAAACCATGGTTATGAAAACTTAAGATAGTTCTTATCATTGCACTAGTACTAGAATTGTTGAATAAAATGTTTGTAAGCTGAGTAATGTAGTCCGGAGAAAGACCATTTAGAACTTGATGAACATTTTTTTCCAATTACTTTGGATGAAAACGGATCGAAACATTGGCAGTTGAATATTGCATTCATCGACATCAGAACTTATTTTGTATTCATGTACATCGAACAAATGTGTGACTATTTTAAGTGTATGGCTTTTCTATCTAATGGTTAACAGATAATTGTTTTTGTTTTTGTTATCGTGGGATCAAGTAGGCAGTTAATAATGATTTTAAGACATTTTTATGAATGAAGAAAAATCTGGCAAATCCCAATCCAGTGACTAGCGTGGACTAAAATAATCAGCTATTTTTTGTTTGTGTTGCGAAAGTAGAGTTTGGCAGAATCGACCGGTCGCATGTTTTCAATGTTCCACAGAAATTCTCACTTAACTGTGTAATTACATTATATCACCCCTAATAAAGCATGTTTTCGGTTCCTGAAAGCGCTTTGTAAACGTGGGTGCTAAGAAACTAAACAGAAGCGGGGCAATAAAAATCGAGGTTCGTTCATTTATTGTTATCTGCTTAATGGTCGGCGGGAAAAAGCAGTGCTTTCATTCCGTTCCTTCAATTTTGTATACCAATACAGGTTTTTGCAGCTTGATTTTACTATCTCGTTTATATAAAGTTTTTTCGTTACTTTAAAAGAACCTAGAACATAATAGTCTATGTGAACATTTATGTCAATAAGAAAATGATGTTTTAGAGAACTGTACATGTTTTCATTTGAATGAACGACTTGATAAGCTGTTGGCAAAACCTCTAGAACATGCAGTTCGATTATTGCTAATTGTAAACCCGCCGTGAGCTAACTGTTTTGTAATTTGGTTCAACTGCTGATTTAAATTTAGTAGTTTTCCGAAGCTTTTGCTCAGGGAAATATGATTCAATGTTTTGAAAACATGTACATCTTAGTTTCTATCGAGTTTCATCTTTAGCGGATTAATCCGTTTTTGTTTTATAAAACCGTGCATGTGCTTTTAACATAAAACACAAAAACAATAACATTAATAACTGACAATTAGCTTGTTTTTTCAAGCTCAGCTGGAGAGAAGTTGCTCTAGATTTTAGCAATAAAATCCGCTCATTTGTCAATTTTGTTTGTTGTCAACTGCAAGAAAATCTTTGGCAGCAAAATCTATAAATGTTTGGTACAAAGCTTCAAGAAGTTTCTACTTCGAAATAGTCCCCTTATTTCTGGCAATGCAACCGTTTTTGTATTTGTTAAAAATTATTATAATTAGACCGCCCTTTTTTCCTGTTCAAAGTATTTACTTATTTATTTTTTTTATTTCATTGAAGATAAGCTAAAATGATAGCCGAAAGTAACAATACCACTCAGTCCCAATGTCCCACGCTTTTTTACTAATCTATAGATAAAAAATAATAGGGAAACGAGACATGCAATTTGAACACGTTTGAATGAAGCTAAATTGCATACATTTTATTACAAGACTAATTGCGCCCTTTCGTATATTTATTATTGGGCGAAATTAAGTTAAACCTGAAAACTGTTATTGGCCGCTCATTGGCTATTGTATCTTATGAGTATGATTCCAAAATGATAACAAATTCAATAACACTTTTTCTGCACGTACATCCTTCTTGTAGAAGCACTGGGTGAAAACGATTCACAAAAGTTATACACGATCCAAGGAAGAGGCTGAAAATGAGGCAGATAATCGCATTTTTGTTGGTTTTCATCCTGTTTGCGTCTCTCTCGGAAGCTGGTAGAAAGCGACCGCCGCCAACTGCTACTAAACTCACTGCGGCACAGGTTTGTTTGACACTTGTACATTTAAATTTTATTTTTCTACATTTTGTTGGTTAACGTCCCTTGTAACATTTGAAACTCTTATTCATTAAACATTTTAGTTGTGCTCCGTTTTAACATTATCTCTAAATTTTGTGATCAATTAAACTTCAGATACTCCGAGCAAAAGTATAAAACACATACGGACTCAGTTCAGGATTGTAACTGGAAAGAAAATAGTTACTCTTGCTAATACACAGGAAAATGTTTTTATTTGCGCGTTTTGATATAAAAGAAAACACGTTAAAACGCAACAAGAAGAAGTGTAAGCTACTTGAAGGGATGGATTGTTCTTTAAAAATTCTTGAAGTTAGCACACTAGCACTATAGTTTGATACACTTTTATAAAAATGTATAATCATATGTCAAAAAGAAATGCTGGCAGGTACAAATGATTTCATAAAAAAAGAAATCGAAATTGTTTATATGAAAACTTTGAGTCTGATAACTCCGAAGCCTTTGAGTTTGAAATTCACAGACGCAGATTGTTATCTAAAAGTCTTGCGGTAGCGGTAAAAACCCTAGCTTTAAGTTGTATAACTAAGTAACGTTTAGTATAAATGAAATTCTATATAGCGTTTAGCTAGTTAGCCTTACATTTCAGATTTGTCGTCCTTTCTTCAACGCCTGTAAGAAGCAAGCACAAACAGGAAAGCAGCCCCGACCGACTCTATCACGATGCTTTACGGACTTTACCAAATGTTTTAAGAAGGTACGCTAAGGCGAAACATAGCTGAATGCTAAAAAAAACTGGAGGTATACTTCTCTGTAATCTCAAGTTTATTATAACAAGCTGCAAGGTACAAAACTTACAACAGGGAATGCGGAGATAAAACGGAAATTAACATAGTGTCTTTGAAGTCATGAATTATGTATCTCTCTTATTGATTTTTCCACTCAAAATTTATTGTTTAGTGCTGGATCGGCACATCAGGCTAAACCGACTTATAAGTACTTGTGATAGACACTAAATAGATTCGAGACATTCGCCCCCTCCTTTGCGATGAATGTTGTTGCTACCCATTCTTGCGGGCAACGTTTAGGAAGTAAAATCTTGCATGCCTCTGGTTTTCCAGATCTTTTAAATTAAACTGAAGTTTCTAAAAGGGGAAGAAATAGCTAGAAAGAGGGAACAATTTAGAGATATTCCAAGGAAAGACATGTACAGAGGGGAAGGAAATCGGGATGAAAATATTTGGAAAATTGTTTATAAGATTAGAAAGATGAAAACCAGATTAAGACTTTATGGGCAAGGAATTTGGTAGATTGGTGGGGGGGAGGGGAGTGGGGAGGGGGGTAGGTGGGATAATAAAGATTAAAGAGAAGAAATAAGGTGTAAAGGCTGTAGGGGAACTGGAAAAAATAAAAGATAACACCAAAAAGGAGCGACAAGAGGAATGCTATGGGAAAGAACTGGATGGAAGGGCAAGTAACCAGGAAAGCAAAAGGGGTTTAAATGGCGAGACTAGAAAAGAGGAAATATGTAAGGTTGGAATTCGAGGGAGCAAGGATAAAAGAAAAAAAAGGGAGTGAAAAAATAGATTGATGTTAAATAAGAATATCTCGCTAACTTTAGATTACCGCAGGAAAAAAGTTTGGAAGTCTCCCCTACAAGTTTGTCTCTTCTATTTATTCGAAGTTCTTACTTTGGTTTCTATAGTGCTTTTAGCCAATAACTTGATCTTGATTTGCAGCTGTTTATGGGTCTGAAAGACATGGAAGCTTGTGTCAAGCAAGGCGGGTATGACGCTCAAGTCATGGAAGGATGCATCTTGTCACCTTTGGGCACTGCATAATAACCACCTTCATAAAAAATCTTTAAACAATCAATTAACTCTTTGTTTTGCTTTTTAAAGTTAATGGTAAATGCAATAGTTGATATGAGTTGATAAAACTTGCGTCAATAAATACTGTTTATTTAGCAACGTGGTTGTTTCAGTGATACCATAAGCTTTTTCCAGGCTGTTCCCTCGGGGCAGTTTAGTCTGTTTCCAAGCAACAGTTTATAGTACGCTATTTAGTCTTCAATTCCCTTGGGTTACAGGTCCCTTGGAAGCGGGGGGAGGGGGGGGCAATTTCTCGTCATTCATAGTTTCT
>JAOBAT010061208.1:0-15600 GCA_026413305.1 Hydrozoanthus tunicans | reverse complement strand
TCTTGTACTGTACCAAGCTCTTGAGAGAATCCTCCAGCATGACAAACCGTGATGTCAACATCTTCTGCCTTGTATATACTACGTCTACCATGTTTTTCTCCAGCAGCTGTTTGTGATGTTGATGCTTCTTGTACTGTACCAAGCTCTTGAGAGAATCCTCCTGGATGACAAACTGTGATATCAACATCTTCTGCCTTGTATATACTACGTCTACCGTGTTTTTCTGTATTTCTGCTTCCTTCGCAGACAGTTAACTCCATTTCGTCATCTTCATTTATATTGTTCTGCTCTAGGTTTTCATGCGGTTTCCTGGATAGTCGAGACAGAAATGACTTAACACTAGAACTTTCCTTTTTTTCTTGAGAACTAGTCTTGTTTTTCAATCGTGCCAAAAATGCTGAGCCATCCACCTTTTCTTCTTTGGGGGTTATAGGTTGTTGCGGTATGTGTTCAACAGACTTGATAACTGCCAAAGGTTTCCTTTCACCTGGCAGACCAAAAAAATATACAAAACATCGGATGAAATCCATTTCAATACAAGCAAACAACAAAACCTCTCCTTTGCAAAATAAACTTACTCCTCAAACGTAGCTATGTGTTTCTTGCTATTGCATGTTCACAATTGAGACCGGTTTCCACTAATGCACCCCAAGTCAACATTCGTTAAGATTAGTTAAAGTGCCTATGGCATAAAAAAGTTATTACCTCAGTGGGTAGACCTTGCAAAATGAGGATTAGGGGTGAAAAAATTTTGTCAAAATCTTTCATGGTATAATATTTGTTGTTTCCAAGTGATGACGTCACTGCATATATAGGCAATTTTTTTTTCAATTTTTAAAATCCACTGTAAATCCTAAACCTTTGGACGAATTTAAGCCAAACTTGGTCTGAAGGTATATCTCAGGGTTTTCTTCAAAGTAGTTATTAATTTCTGTTGTCACTGTTTGTTTTTGGATAGGCAGCCGATTTCTTTAAAAAAACTGAAAATTTGCCTGTATATCCAATGATGTCAACTTAAAACACATTAGATGTTAATATCTCGAGAACCATAAAGATTCTGTCAAAAGTGTAGTGTCAATGCATAGCACGCCATTGAGTAACCAAGCGATGTGGCATTGAGTCCACTCGGGCGTAAAAACCAATCATTTCAGACAAGTATAGTATAGAAAAGACGAAACAGTAAGAAAGAAAAGGCTATTGAAGACTTTCGTGTCAGCAATTTTGTTCCTTAACCTATATTTTTAGGTTTATTGGAATAAATTTATATTGTTTGAACCAAGCCATCAAAGATCATTAAAACATCAAAATAAACAACAGTTAAGCAGCTATTCATGTTCAAGAATAAACAAATTCTACCTGTATTAGGAACAACACAAGAGTTTTCATCCCCAGCCGTTGCTCTAGATTGTTCTTCTTTAACAGATATTTTACTTGGTCCTTGGCAGGTCAGATCTAGCTCGCACTCTCCAGCCAGAACCTCTGGAAAGCTCAGGCGTTCTTGGGGTTGTCCTTGTATTCCCCATCCATGGCATCTAGTCACATCAAGATTCCCCGCACTGTCACCAAAGTTACGCGTTGATTCTACAAGACAGCCTTCACCCACTTTTTGTCCAAGGATTCCTTGTCCATAACAGAGAGTTTGATCTACAGCTGTCGTTATCTCTGAGTAGGTGTTAAAAGTACCATCGGTTGATCCGGGTAAGAATCCTGGGCCGTTGCAGCTGGTTAAATCTAAGCCAGTGTCCATTGACTGCCTTTTGTGTGAAAATGAAGTGATAGGAACCTAAAAGATAAGTTTTGAAATTCATCAATGCTCTGTCGACTCTTGACACTTTCTTAAAAGAAAAAAGGCAATCTATTCTTGCAAGAGTTTAGTAACGGAAACTCGTGTCAGGCAATCTGAGCTTTTGTCTTACCTCATTCAGTCTCCTTTCACTTTGCAGCTGCACACTACCTATTAACAGAAAAAAAACAGATTAAGCAAAATATACTTCATTATAAAGAACAAGAAAAGTAACTTCCTTTACCAGTCTAACCTGAACGCTAGCGTTGCTGCATTTTACCCTATTTAGCTTTCAAACGCTTTCTTTACATTTCCATAATTTTCCGCACGAGCGCATTTTAATATAACGAGTTAACCTTTTCAACGCAGAAATTACTCATATATGTTTTATCTATTAAAAGAAATGGGAACGAAATTCAGTAATTCACCCCTAACTCCATTCTTTTTTTAAATCTAGGAAGACTGACGGCAATTTTGTTCCCTCAAACTAAATTTGATTTAAATAGTGGAACAGTATTTTTGAAAAAATAAGCTAGTTTTCACAGATCATTAAAATATCAAGATAAACAACCGCTGAGCGGCTATTCATGTTCAAGAATAAACAAATTCTACCTGTATTAGGAACAACACAAGAGTTTTCATCCCCAGCCGTTGCTCTAGATTGTTCTTCTTTAACAGATATTTTACTTGGTCCTTGGCAGGTCAGATCTAGCTCGCACTCTCCAGCCAGAACCTCTGGAAAGCTCAGGCGTTCTTGGGGTTGTCCTTGTATTCCCCATCCATGGCATCTAGTCACATCAAGATTCCCCGCACTGTCACCAAAGTTACGCGTTGATTCTACAAGACAGCCTTCACCCACTTTTTGTCCAAGGATTCCTTGTCCATAACAGAGAGTTTGATCTACAGCTGTCGTTATCTCTGAGTAGGTGTTAAAAGTACCATCGGTTGATCCGGGTAAGATTCCCGGGCCGTTGCAGCTAGTTAAATCTAAGCCAGTGTCCATTGACTGCCTTTTGTGTGAAAATGAAGTGATAGGAACCTGAAAGATAAGTTTGCAGGGGAATTGATCTATATGTCTCTTGATAATAACGGGTAAATATGTGGCTTACCATTCTTGCAAGGTTACACTATAAATTAACTTCTACAAAACCTGTTCAGTGCGTGGCTAGTACAATAGCTAATTACAGTCTGGCCTCTATTAAGTAGAATCTTCCAGGAAACTCTTCTACTAGCATGCAATTTGCGGTACTGTGAAACACCATGGCTTTAATGAACTCGCAAGTGCAAGGAACAGTAACTATTTTCAAACTCGCTACATTGACAACAAAGGGCAAATGAAATTAAATGACTTCAGGGTATCTATTCGTCAGAGCACCTTCATACGTCACAGTTTGATAAAAATCATGGGTTTTAAAACCGTTGAGATTGAATGAAACTGACTTTTCGGACTATAGTCCTTTGTCTGACTTTGTTTGTTTCTTTATAAACCCCACACTTTACAGTTTCAAAACGTCAGCACTTTGAAAACCTTCAACGGGGATGATTTAAAATTAACATTTTTTGATAGATAATTTGCTATTATTTTTGCAAGGGTTGAGGTATGGCAAGACCATATTCGCAACGAAGAAGTACTTAGGAGAGCAAAAGCATTGGTTAAAAAACAGAGATGGAAAATGATTAATCACGTGTTGAGGCAACATCGGGAGAATTATCAAGTTACAAAGGAAAGACCTGGGCACCAGAAGAGCGAGGCAAAAGGACAGTGGAGTAGGAGAGAAGAGAGATGGGATGAGGTGCGGGACAAAGCGGCTGACAGGAAAGTGTGGAACATTTTTGTGTTGCCACCTAGGCATAAAGAGGTCGTGCTGGATTGATGAGGTGTGGAAATTCACGTCGCATTAATCTCACCTCACCGAGTCTCCTTTCATTTTGTAGCTGTATATTTCCTGTTAATAGTGAGTCCAAGCCTTGAAGAAACACAAAAAACTGCGTTCATCTTAAGTTTGTAACTTCCTGTTGACTTCTTAACCATTCCATAGAATAACAGTTACACACAAACAAATTTCTTTAAAACAAAATAAATATTTTGCTGTTTGCATTCTTGTGCTATAAACAAATCGAATTGAGACTTCATAATCAGATATTCATTATGTTTTAACCAAAAGTCCAACATAGTTATCAAACTAACACTGTCTTAGGTCAGTAATCTGGAAATAGAAACGAACGCTAAATGTAAAACAAATTACTTTACCTTTTATTGTAACGGCAGGCTGCCTGTACTCACTAGGAATAAAACGTTAATATATATGTGAGACAAATCGTTCTTTATTCTTTTAACGCAGTGATCTAACTCCCAGCTGGCCCCGTAGCTCAGTTGGTTAGAGCGACCGACGTAGGTCTGTTTCGTAGGTCGTGGGTTCGAATCCCACCGAGGTCAGAGATTTTTTCTCTTTCCTTTGAGTGGGTTTATGGGGTTCTTTGTTGATGCTATAGATCGGCGAAACTTTGATTATTCCTCATTTCCAGTAGTTAGGACTCACTCGAGTCTTCAGGTTTTATTCACTCATATACCACTGAAGGACGACACTCTATGGTTATCTCTGCAGCGAACTAAGGACTTCAATGTTACAGTTAGTACAGATGGACTCCTGATAACTCATACTTCAAGGAAACAATAAAAGGCTCAAGATAATTTAATGTAGATTCAAAGTATCCAGGAGAAAGTTATTGATAGAATTATTCTGGGAAACAGTTAGGTTAATCCATTACAGGTTGGGGTTATTGAGAGCTAACTGTAACTACTAAAATCTGTTCTTTAAAGAAGTTCAAAAAATTATAATCTACGAATACATTTTGCAACACCCAAAGTTCTTTTTTTCAAATAAATAAAGAATATGGAAATATAATAAATGCACATTAAAATTGTACAGCTTTGGATTTCCTTCAAGTAATGACCAACAATTTTATGTTTTTTTTCTTATGTAACTTAAGATAATGTAGATGGTCATTTAAGAATTGTGGACAGCGAAAAAAAGTTGTTGAAAGGAATAAATTGGGAAATGCAAAAATGACAAAATTCATTACACTGAAGAAGACATCCTAAACTGACATCCAGTTGAAAGAACTAGAAAACACAAAAAGAAATAAATGAATAAACTACCCTAAAATTTACCTGTATTCAATGGTTAGTATTAAGTAGACATAATTACGCATTCTCTGAAAGACCATGTAGCAAGGCTATATGGCAACAATATTGCTAGAATAACACTGGTGTATTCCCAGGTTGTCTGACTAGCTTATTTCAGACATCACAATCAGTGTGTATTTATTGTTAGTTCTTCTATGCAATATGTTACCTTTCTTTATACCAAAATGTAAATGTGTTTGCTAGTACAGAGGGTATGAATAAGGTTGTTGTTGTTATTTTTGTTGGATTCGAATCATACCTTTCATTTTGACTTTCTTGTACTACTTCACCTAGTTGCAAGAAAAGAAGTGGAGGTGACATGATTAACAACCATAACTATGCCCAAATTGCACCTGCTACTAGGTGATGAAACACATTATAGAGACTGAGTATGCTCTATTTACCTCATGTCATCTAAACATCGTTTCATTGCCATCTCAATATTGTCTTATCCAGTTAGAGTTTTGTAGAACAATCTTTATTGAGTCTCACACAGTCACTTCAGACTGATTTGTGCGAGAAACTAAGTGAGTCTTTAAACCTTTTTCCCATCTTATTCCTAAACTCAACAGTTGGGATCTCAACTTTATTGAGTTTGACCCCCTTTGGGTGAACAAAAAAGAACTTACAGGTTTGAACAGCTTCGTTTTCCTTGTTCCAGAGTGAGCCCCACTCTTCCACTCGAAACTCCCTTTTGAAACAGCAAAGGATAATGGCATTGCAGTGACAAATTCATACTCTTAGTTCACAATTCATATGCTAACATGAATAGTGCTTTCAATAATTTTAAGAGTATGTGGTCATAGGCAAAAAGTAGGCAGTTACAGAGCTTGCATGACCAAAGCCCCTGAGTCATTATGGGAGTCTGGGGATATTCTCTTGTCATTCACACTTCAAGGTGAAGCAATATATAAAACAGCGCTCAGGTCCATTCTCTATTTGAGTCATGTGAAGTGAACCAAAATTTGATGACATCTTGCATGTTTGTTTTGTAAAGTTTTAATTTGCAAAAAAAAACTAAAATGTCAGAGACAAAAGAACTGATAGCCCCAAAAGGCACAATAATTTGTAAACATTTACATGTATCTATTCTTTGTACTGAAAAATCTTCACCCACAAGTACTGAGTTGCCAGCGGTTGGAGGCATAGTGCAGCATAGCTGCCTTCTAATGAATCCAATGCATGAAGTGGAGTTTTAGCTTACCATTTTTTTCTGGACTATAACCTGCAGTAAACTGTTATTTTTACCTTATTTTTATTGGATAAGGTGCGAGTTATCTGTTAGACTCTGAAGTTGATCTGGCTACAAGTATAAAATGTTCTGCTAGATTTTACAACATCTATACTATGTTTATATCAGGTCAACATTTGAGTTTTTTTTTCAGCCACTTGGTAATCACTTAAATTGCCTTACTAATCTGAAAAACAAATTAATAATGTTGTCAACATTGTAAACAACATACACTGAATTGTTTGATTTGTTATTGTGCACATTATCATGCATGTAACACCGGCTCAAATTAATTTGGAGACATTCAAATTAATTTGGAGAAAAACAACATACACTGAATTGTTTGATTTGTTATTGTGCACATTATCATGCATGAATTGTGTAGCCATACATGATATACAAGGAAGAAGTGAATGAATAAGGGTGCAGGTTATATGCCGGTAAGCGTCGTCTGTGGACTTTCATTTCTTTTAGTCAATCATAAAAATGTGGGGTTTATCTGCAGCGCAGACTATAGTCCAGAAAATATGGTGAGCCATTAGTTTAAAAATTACTTCTCAAAAATCAGCCAAGTTGTACACATCACATACAGCTGTTTCAGCCTTGTTTGGCCTCGGTAGTATGGCATAGCTAACAAATGGGCTCGAATGGCCATTTTGCATGCTATGTTTTTACCATTAGCACATACACATGTGCAGATCCCGAATATTTAACTTACTTCACTTCATCTTTGCTTGCAAAACTGACCCTTCTGCTTGATGACTGCCGGGATTTCTTGGATCTGAATTGATATTCAGTTTTTAATTAAAGACAAAGTAAAACAATGGTTTGGAGAAAGAAAAACCTGAAAATGTACATGTAGTGAAAATACAGTGTAAGTTGTTACACACCTTGTAGCAATCATAACTCCTGTGTATGTATCATTTTCCTACAGATGTGAAAAAATGCATAATGCTCCATTTCAATATGTCTAATTAAATTCAATGAACATGTCAAAAAGCAAGTTTTAAACAAGCAATACTCAAGAGTTTCTTGTTTTCTATTCTGACCAGAACAAAAAAATTCTCACCTCTTGAGCATTAACATCACGATCTTCTAAAGCCCCTCTTGTTGGTGACTTGCCTCCTTTTAGAATCTGTGTGATGCAAAAAATTTTATGGATCAGGACTACGATGAAATTTGCTTGTTATCTATGAACTTTTGATGATCATGTTTCACATTATAAGTAAAGTATGAGCTAGCCTTTTTAATTACAGCTGTAAGATCAGCAGGACGATGCAATAACCCCAACAGATTAACGTTAATATTAACATTTTACCGCCACCTGGTTAGCCCAATTGGTAAGGTGCCAGTCTGCCACATGGGAGGCCAGGGTTAGATTCCCGGAGAAAGACCTTCACTCAGGGTCTTATTAAAAATAAATGAACAGAAGGTGTTGCTTTTGCTTCAACATCTGCAAACAGTTTGATCTATTTCAATAACTATTGAACTTTATGTAATAACAACTTTCTTGACATGCAAAAATTAAGTCTAAAATCTTAATTTTTACTTAAAACGAAAAAAACTAAAAAGGCATCATTGAGCAAATTTAGTTTTTCAATACAATTTTGTGAAATTTTCCAGGGCTTAATAAAAATTTCCAGAGCTTTTCCAGGGATTTCCAGGGCATCAGAAAATGTCCAGGTTTTAATTCCGGACCTTGTACGGCAGACCTCGAAGGTGACCTCGAGACCTTTTGCCTGTTCTTCCATGATTCCCTGTGTCAAATGTTATAAAACAAAACAAAACAGAAAAAATAGGCTCTATCTTTATCCAAATTGATATGTATATTTCTTTCAAAGAATTTTCGACTATTTGCGCTGTCTGTGGATAAAGAAACCATCCGTAACAATTACACCGTCCATAAATAGCATAAAGGCATAAATATTCAAAATGACAAAGGGAACTTACCGAAGAGCGCCTACGAGACGATTTTTGCCGTCCACCAATGCTCAACCTTAAAGAAAGAGACCCCGAACTTTGAAAGCAGAAGTTACTTTGAAACCAGAAGCATTCTTACCTGTGTTAATAACTTAAATTCAATCAACACAACTTCTCATAACTTTTAAGCTTTAAAATGTGTTTAAGTTTGAATACTGTGTGTTTGTGATAGCTTTTTTTAAAAAATTCAAAAACCACAAATGGAAATAACTAACTTTAACTTGATAACCAACCTAAATAAACACAACTTCTATCTTTAACACAACATATGACCAAGAACTTATTGGAATAAGCAAATTAAACTTAGCTTATATAAAGGGCCTTGAGACGCAGTATTTCTGTGAGCTTTTAATTTACCTGTTTTCGTCTGAACAAACTTCCATTTCTTCTGCAAAATCTTTCAAGGACTCACCATTGACAAAATCTGTCAGTTAATCTGTTAGAATTAACAGGTTTAGTTTTTTGCTTTAAACAAACACGAAAAAACTCGGAACTTTAACGGTTCACCAACAACAAAACTTACTTAAATTTGGGCGCCATTTTTCCGACGCTTGGAATGCGCATGACTTTTGCGCGAACTCCGCTGACTCAGAAATTCGTCGTTGTTCTCAAGATGGTGGATGGAGAGGATATTGCTGTGTTGCTTGGCCATGGCTCGTCTCAAGACGTCAGTTGTAGTGGAATAGTCCTTGATTTCGATAAGGGAATAGTTTTAACTACAGGCTCCTTGTTCAGAGAAATTTTATCTTCAACATGTGTGGAAGCTGGCAAGACGGTACTTTTTCCAGAATCTCAATCCTCCAAAAGCAGAGCTAATGACGAAGGTGAAAAGCTCAAAGTTAGAGTGTTGATTAAAAATGCCGATCTGATTAAAGGAGATGAAGATAAAAATATTTCATTAGAAAATATTTTATTTGAGGGAAGGCTTGTTCTTTTGTGGAGAGATAAGAACACAGAAGGACTTCTGAAGAAAATGTTCCCAGCAAATCAATGGGAGTTTTCAGAATTTGAGAAGGGGTGCTCAAAACACGAAAAAGATAAAGGCATCGTCAACATGGCTGATAACTCCAGATCTGAGGTGTCTCAAGAATTAGGAAGTGATAATCCGTCTGAATTTCTTAGTGTCTTTGCTTTGTTGCATGTCCCCGACTTAAGAAATGTTACTACTGTAACTCCTTTCAATTGTTATAACCCAGCTTTGAACAGTTTTCTTCAAGTTGGTGATTCGATCAGAATTGTTGGAACGCCATTTGGTTTCGAGTGTCCTTCGGTCTTCTTCAACAGTGTTTCGAAAGGGATCATTTCAAACCTCGCAGGAGCCAACTCAGAGCTGATTCTGACTGACGCCAGAGCTGTACCAGGATGCGAAGGCAGCCCACTTTACTTAGAGGGACCCAAGATTGATGCTGGTGTTACTTTAATTGGGATCATTCTAGCACCGTTTTGCTGGAGAAGTGGTGAATGGATTGGTATAACCATAGCTTGTACAATCAAGCAAGTTTTAAGCTCCCTGTGCACTGCCCTAAAGGAGGACTTCATGGGTGGTCATGAGTTACTCTCGTATTTACCTCAAAAGATTTTACATTGGACTATAGACAGTGATGCAGCTGCTGACAACAGAAAAAACTTTAACTTGGTTTTCCCAATAACAGGAGAAAAAAATAATCAGATAAATAAGTCACATTCAAACTTGCAAAAGCAGGTAGTTAAAGGAAATGAACTTCACAAACTTTTAGATCTAGTAGTCTTAGTTGAAGCTGGGCAAAGCTGGGGAACTGGAGTAATTGTGGATTCTGTAGAAGGTCTGGTGCTGACATGCAGTCATGTTGTCAAAGGTGCTAATGCATTTTCAGTTTTACATGGCAACAGTTGTGCTGACACAGACGTTGTAAACTGCATTAGTGAAACCTGTACTGTTACAGTAAGGACTGGGGGGCCCCGGTTTGCTTGGTATGAAGCAAAGGTTTTGTTTGCAACAAGTCCAAAGTCCTCACTTGACCTTGCCCTTTTGAAAGTTGAAAGGAGGAGAAGTGATGAGCTAGAAAGGAAAACAGAAAATTCTTTAGATGTTGTTAAAAGCTCAATTTTGCCAAGAGTTTGTCAAGCCAGTATCAGAAAATCAAGTGCTGTCAAGAAAGGAGATTCGATTGTGGTAGTTGGATATGCCATATTTGGGGCTAATCTCAAAATTGGGCCTTCAGCAACTGCGGGTGTTCTCTCTAACATTGTTCAAACAGAAGGGCAAGTTGTCATGCTTCAGTCTACTGCAGCAGTGCATTGTGGGGCAAGCGGAGGTGCCCTTTTCTGTGCCCAAACTGGACAGTTGCTAGGTTTGGTTACTTGCAATTCAAAAGATGCAAACACCTCGGCAAGTTTTCCTCATATCAACTTTGCAATCCCAGCAAACCTGCTTCAACTATTTTTGAAAAATGCAAGAGAAAGCTCTCAAGGTCTGAGTTTTCAAGTATTTCTCCCACCAGGGACACAGGACATATGGTCACTTAAGGAAACATGGTTTTCTTGTCATCTTTAATCCATAACTCGCATAACTTTCGTTAAATTAGCTGTTCTGTTTTCAAGGATAGAATTGAAGAATCTTTACCTGAAGTAACAGAAAGCAAATAAATTTGCCATTATTCTAAAGTTCATTTGAAATGTTTAATCTTTTTCACCATAGCTGTTTATGATATTTGCTGCTATCTGAGCAACCTACACTTATAGAGGGAGGGAAGGAAAGGGGGGGGGGTAAAGTGTTAAAGTAAGAGTTAAAAAAGTGAAAGTTTCAAGTGTGTTCCTCCTTAAAGTGCAACTCAACCCTTTTAATTGAGAATTATGGATTAAACTATAAAATTCAGTACTTAATTTCTGGAAAACAGAAATAAAATACCAAAAAATTTAAAAGATTTTTTAATACTGTTTTTATCATCTCGTGGCAAACAGGCAAATTAACAACGTTAAGGCTTTTGGGTTTTTTTACCTTTAATCTGTTCCGTTCTGTTGTTCCAGTCGCCTGTAAGTGTGTTATAGATGATTTTGAAACTCAAACGTAGCTGTAAATGTAACGGTATTTTAGCTTTAATTTGCTCTTCTTCCGCTGTTGATTAACTAGCTCCCCCGTTGTTTTTTTGTACCCGACTTCATAAAAAAAGAAGCAAACTGTATTTACTGCTGGTTATAATGCTTTCTATCTTGCCACACGCGACTGTCAACATTTTCACAAAATGGTATAAACTCAAATGGACGCTTACTTTGCGCTTCAAAAGTTTATCGCAGGTTTAAGAACTGTAGCTTAAAATAGCCACAATAGAAGGCGAGAATGTTATTCACTGTTTTCTAACATTCCTACAACATGAAATGGCTTTATTGCCTTTTAATGACCCAATTAATCAAAGTTATATTTTCTGGATGCTCGTGTAGTGTAAGAAAAATATATACGTCGCGAAAATGTAACTCAATTTTGAACAATGCGGTGATTGGATGAAATGACTTCTATTATACTTTTTCCGAAACGTCCATTCCGATGCTTGTGGGTTCCGGCTCCACTCGCAAAAAGGGACGCAACTGTTTGCTGTCTTAAGTTCATTATAGGAAAATTCAGCGTTTGCCATTCAAAAACACTAATTTTGATAAAAACAAGTTTTGCAAACTTTTAATTAGATGCTTACACAACATTTTCCGAAAAAAGCTCGAAGTTTTAATTGTTTTCTTACGGGGGGACCAAATCCACGAGAATCTGGACCAAAACACACATTCTTTGCAAAAATCTTCTACCGTCCTTGCCTGGTCACTAAGCTCGTCATACATATGTCATCGGCCATGCGCATGCTCTATACAAAGCATTCCCAGTATAGGGCGAATGCATTGGCAGCCTTTCTTCTTCCTGTTCCCGTGTAAAGTGTTCTCTTTCCTGTTCGCAGTTCCTCACACCTTCCTCATTCTCGTCGCTGTGCTATAAAACAGACTTCCGGTGCGAGGCGTTAGAAACCTTACTTCCGCCCGGTCTGGTTGCTACGCTCTTCTTCACCTGCTCATCTCTATCGACTCGAACTCCTCCCGGTGATTTGCTCCTGGCAGCCTCTGTGCCTGTTTTGGATTGTCGAGAAGTTCTCCCTGTCTTTGATTTCGACTTGGGCCCCGTCCCAGTCCAAGTCCCAGTAGTGGTAGAGCCTCGTCTGCCTCTGACGTTGTTACCACAGTAAGAAAGAAAAAAACAAGAATTGTGTGAACACAAGTGAAAAAAGAACTTTTAACCATATTAGACTTAAAGGAAGTAACGACATTATTATGGCAGCAGTTTGTACTAATGATGACGAGGTTGATGTGGATGATGCGACCGTGAGAGTGAAAACACTGTTAATGGTCGTAAGAAGGAAAAGAAGTTACAAATTCTATCAATTAATTAATTTGATTAATGACTTCCAGCCTGACACAGTTTGTAAAACATCTCGCTGGCAAGCACGAGGCCCTGGATTTGAGGCCCAGTCTTGCCGATTGTTGAACATTTGAGCGACCTTCTTTCTTCTCACAACCCGTTGGTCTAGTCTCACGTCTTCTGTAGCGAAGGATTCAAAAGAACCTGCACACTAGTCCGTACGAGCAGGGTTTTGACCTGCTGCTGTGGTCTTTCCTTGATATACAAGGCCTATTTGAGTACCAGTCTGCGGACTGCATGGGTCACCCTGTCTTAACAAAGTTTTATTCAGTCATTCATTCGTTCATTCATTCATGTACTACGGTGGCTAGTAAGACAACATAGGTTCAGCTCGGACAAAATTTGTTTGTTACTGTTCACTTACGAGTTTGGCGTCTTCGTCTCGTCCAGCTTCACGTCCTCACCCACTGTAAGGTTCTTTGAAGTGACAAAGTTGACCATCCAGTCTGGCATTTCACTGCTCTTTCTCTTTTCTTTGTTTTTCTTCGCCTTGGAAGGGGGAGGGGATTTCTTGACGTTGAGTAGAGCGGGGTCTGGTGTGTTAGGCCTCTCCTCGTCAGGGATGGGTGTACCAGGAGTGACAAACTGAAAAGCAACATTTATTCAACATCAGTATTCAATAAACAGACGGCTCCGGTTACCTTTCTCGCATACTGCTCGCCGATGCACTGAACAGTCTTGTTCTATAAAGAACATTTTATTTATGCATACCCAAAAACTACCAAATTGCCAACTTTAATTCTAAAAACACGACCACCCCTACATACCAAAAGAGAGAGTACCCCCCCTCCTCCCCCCCGGAAACTAACAATTCGTACCTCCACTACTGGGACCTGCTGTGAAGTCGAGGCAACCTGGCTGGGTCTAGCCCGGCTGCCAACACTCCCAGTTCTACCGTTTTCACCAAGCCCGCTACTTGCGCTGCTCGCACGACCTCGAAGCGAGTCCACGGAGCTGTTGCTCTCAGTGCGTAGGTGGCCCAGTTGTCCAATGGAGCTGTTACTCTCTGTCCGCAGGTGGCCCAGCGGTCCTACGGCATTGCGTGGAAATCGCGGGCTGGAGAAAGGACGTAAGCCTGCACTTGAGCGTCCTCCTGGAAAACGAGCAACATTTTTAAAACAATAAATTGGGAGACTAGAATTTGACTGGAGCCCGGCACTGGAGGTCGTGGACGGCGACTAATTAGATAGATCTTCGCTTTTTTAAAGAATAACCTATGTTTTACTTCTATACACCAAGCAAAATGAAGAAGACAAGGTTGAGAACATGTCTAAAACTTCAAACACTTTCCGTAGTCCACAGAAAAACCTTGTCTTGTAATTCTGAAAACGACGCCGAACAGAGGGCCCGTACAAAGTCTACGAACTGTAAGTCAAAAATTTGTCTTCGCCTTATCATCAGGAAAGATATAATTTAGTAAGAATTAAAGAAAGCTAGTTATTCTGAACACAATGTATTACTTTCCTTAATTCCTACTTGTCAGCCAGTACACCTTTTGCTGTTCACTTACGCAAAATATACATTCATTTACGTCAACAGTTGCTACTATACGGCGAATCGATTTTCATTAGCACTTTCATAATCTTCATTAACGCAAACGAACTTTCAACAACGCCTATTTGCATTGTACCAACATTCAATAGCATCAGCGAATAAACAACTGCACCTTTGGACAGCCAAAGGTAACAAGTTTACTTTCAATCTCGCTCGCGAAAGAAAAATCAATACCGTAATTACCTTGTCCAATGTCTCCGAGCTCTTGCTCCTCAAAAACTGAGTTGCTCTCCTCCAAGCTGCTTAGTAGATTCTGCAAACAGCGTATGGTTAATGAACAATAACTCTATTAGACAGCACAGGTATTTGCAGTGTTGTGCTTCCAAACGCGATTTAAAACCAATCATAACTGTTATAACTGGGCCTACGGTTTAACACCCTTAACCGAGAAGGCGCGAAGATCGAACCGTTTGCAGATGGTTCAAGCAAAGGCAGCACCTTCTCCTCAGTAAAGGTCCGGTACCAGGAGTCGAACCCAGGCCTCCCTACGGCAGACTGACGCTTTACTAACTGGGCTTACCAGACCGCTGTTGTATATCTACATTTTTTTAACTCTGAAATATGCTTTTGATTGCGATTGCTTCCTTTCTTTTTTCTTATTGGTCGTGCTGGTTACCAATTTATTTTGGATCTTAACATCCTCAACCAATACACAGAATTATAAGCGAAGAAAACGCTGGTTATATATATGGTTTTAAAACCATATGCTATTTTTTAAATTCAGACATTAGAGGTCGTATGTCGTGAGCAGTTCTAAGAATAATTTTAAACTTTTTCATGCATTAGGGGTTAGAGATGAAAAGAAACTGAGAGGATAAAAGCAAAGAAAAGGCAGCGTATAATAGTATAAACTTACAGGTTTCCTCGTGGGACGCAGGCCAGTTGGTGTACGAAGCTCTGCTCTCATGATGTTGTTGAGCTCTCTCAACTATAGCAATAAAAAACTTTTTGAGACACAAACGTACCTATTCTGGCTTAAAGTGTTTCGGGGACTGGGGACTAATTTATCTTTGGCTGACGTCATATGACGTAGTAATTCTATTATCTTTAGGAAACTGATGCATTTTTACTCCTTGAGCACAGGAATTGTTTCTACAACTGAATTTGTAATTCAGTTGTACCCCGGCAACACATCTTCTCCCACATTTTTTTATTTTCTCCTTCGGAGCCGTATTACATGGAGTTTCGGATATACAACATTACGTCACAAATGTATCATGTGACATTATGGCCGCGCGATACCGGTGGGTAATTGTGCTGCTTCGATAAACTTTTAAGCTCGCGGAAATTTAAAGGTCGTTTTTTTGAGATACAAAACTAGAAGAAAAAGGAAAAATAAATTTTGTGTCATGTATGCTTAAAGTGTATATATCGGAATCGGGTAACTTAGAGTATTAGAAAGTATGTCGAAAAAGAAGAAAACTGTCGTTTAT